>JAUYWV010115705.1:0-20804 GCA_032274565.1 Nematoplana nigrocapitula
TTCGACTTTCTGTTCTGCTAGGACCTTGTTTGGATTGCTTTCATCCCTGTAGTACTTTTCTAGCGCCTTTGCTGCGTTGACTTTTCTTCTGTGCCTGAGTGGGAGTAGGTCTGCTTGCATCATGAGCTGGTCCGTCGGAGTTGAATTGTAGCATCCTGTGATCAAACGCGCTCCTCTGTGTTCTTCTGCTTCTAGCTTCTTTCTGTTTGTTTCGTTGATAACTACATGCCATGCTGCTCCTGCGTAGTCTAGCACAGATCTTACGTATCCAATGAACAACGCTCTGATGTCTTCCTCTTTGGCTCCCCATGTTTTGTTGCTAACAGCTCTCAGCGCTCTCATCCTCTTTTGTAGTTTCGTTTTGACTCTATTCACTTGTTCTGTGTAGCTCATGTTCCAGTCGAATGTTACTCCGAGGAAAACTGGATTCTTTTCTCTTTTGATATTTTTGCCATTTATCTGCAGATTAGCTTCCCAGTTCGCTTCTTTATTCCAGTTACTCAACAGGATATATTCACATTTTCCTTCGTTGATTTTCATCTTATTTTTCTTTGCCCATCCTTCTATATTTTCCAGAGCTTTTTTCATTTTCTTTTCGCATTCTTTGGCTGTATTTCCTTGAACCCATAGTGCTAGGTCATCTGCGAACAGGCTGGCTGATATTTCGTTTTCTTGATTTTCTAGGATGTCGTTGATGTAGAAGGTAAAGAGATTGGGAGAGATAACTCCACCTTGTGGTACTCCTGCCTCCAGTTTGAAAGCTTTGCTTTTAATTCCATCGAAGTCCACTCTTGCACTTCTGTTTGTGAGAAAGGCATTAACCCATTTGATCATACAGAGAGGGATATTTTTGTACATCATTTTCTTGATAAGGTTGTTTCTCCACACTGTGTCGAACGCCTTTGAGAAGTCAATAAGGACTAGCAGTGTTCTCTTTCCTCTGGGCTTGTGGTTCATGCCGTCTGCTATTTCTTGCTGGATTTTTATAATTTGATCTTCTGTTGATCGATGCTGTCTGAAGCCCGCTTGTTCTTTGGCTATTGTGTTGTTTTCTTCCATATGCCTTTGTAGTCTTCTTAGTACTATCCTTTCCATGACTTTGCAAAGGCAGCTTGTGAGGCTGATTGGTCGGTAACTTTCTGGGCTGTTCTCTGCTTTTCCTTGTTTTAGGATTGGTATGATTGTGGCTTTGTTCCATGCAGATGGTGTTTTTCCTTGTTTCCAGCTGGCGTTGAAAAGTTTTGTGATGTAAATTATTCCTTCTTCTGGGAGGTGTTTTAGCATTTCATTTGTATTCTCATCTTCTCCAGGTGCCTTTCCATTATTTGTGAATTCTATTGCAGCTTCTACTTCTTGTCTTGTTATCTTGCTACATGCTCCCACGTGTTGGTTGAGGCATGCTGTGCATTCTTGTTTGAGTTTGTTTTTGACTTCAATTTTCACTTGATTCATTTCTTTTTTATCGTTTCCTACTTCCACCTTGCTAGCTTGGCAGTATTGCTTTCTGAGTGCTTCCGCTTTGTTTTTCTTGTCGAAGATATTTCCTTTTTCAGTTTTCATTGCTGGCTGGTTTCCTTTCCTGCTTTTCCCGTCTATGGCTTGGATTGTTTTCCATACTACTTTTGCTTTTGTGCTGAGATTGAAGGTTTTCACGTGTTCTTGCCATTTTCTTTCTTTTTCTTTTCTTATGGTCTCTTTGCAGTTGCTTGTCGCTGTATTCCATTCTCTTCTTTTTTCTCTGTTATTTGGATCTTCTGTAGTTTCTCTTCTTTTTTGGTTTCTTTCTTCGACTGCTTTTTCGCATTCTTCTGACCAGAATATCTTTGCATTTTGCTTCCCTGATGTTGGAATGTTTGATTTTGCTGCTTTTAGTACTGTTTCATTGAAGGTTTTATTCATTTTTTCTATGTTATTTGTATTACATGTGAGATTTCTTTTGATGTCTTCTTGGAATTTTGACCAGTTGGCTTTTTTGTAGTTGAAAAATTGTCTGCTCTTTGGCTTGTATGTTCTGGATTCTGTTTTCCCTTCTGTTATCTTTATCATGATTGGTAGGTGTTCTGATCCCCTGCTTGGTAGTATTGTCCATTCTATTTTTTTCCCATTTTTCCTTGCTGAAGCTAACATCTGGTGGGGATTCTGTGCCATGGGCTCTTGATAGGAATGTGTAGAATCCATCATTAAGGATATTGTGTCTTCTGTTAACTGCTTCTTCAGCCAGTCTGTTTCCAAGGTCTTCTTCTTCCTAACTGTTGCTGTGAGTGGCTACAGAGGAGAGCCCAATCTCTCTACTGTTCTACTGCCTTGTATTCACGCGTTGTTTCATACAGGAATCATTCGTCACTATATTTTGTAAATTATAACGTCAATGAGTGTTATATTTTATCACTAATCCTGACCGCTTTTCTGTACAATCGCATACCTTTGATGTGTGATCAAAACAACCGCGTGATCAGGCCGCTTTGTTTTTTATTTTGCTCCGCAGACAACCTCCACTGATGGATCTGGTTACGATTTTCAGTGATCTACGGTATCTATGGTTTTATGAGGATTCTTCAATAGGACTGCTATTTTTTATAAATACAATCTACGTGATCATGCACCTTTACGCACAAATAAATAAACCTATACTCAAAAACCTATATGAACACTTCACAAGCAGTGTGTGATATGTATGTGCACTATTCTTCTTAAACAGCTTCATTAGTCAAGTGTATCAAAGGACTTCTATACTAATTAGTACGCATTCCAAATATAGAATAGACACATAGAATTGATTTCCAATAAGGCAACACAACATACAGTAGGTCCTAGCTCATCTAGCGGAGGAGAATGCTCCACTGAAAACTGGCACCTATCTATACTCCAATGCACGCTCTATGCTATAGAAATAGAAGGAAGATACAATTAAGTTATGGAATAATTATATAATCTATTTTCTGCTCTTTATTCAAGTGAAAAATCAGGTTACCAGTATTGTGGAGGTAGAGTGTAGAGAACAGATGACATTGAAAACAAAATATAGTCATCGGTGGAAGCAGCGCAGTATGCATACTGTAGGTGAACAGCGCAGCAGCCAACACGGCCGATTAAACAACAAAGAGAAAATATTGCAATCTATTTATCAGTTGGACAGATTGCAATAGTTCTGCGGAAACTTGTGTCTAATGTTGGGTTCATTGAACTAATGAACTTCCAGGAAAACAATTGCGACCAAATAACAAAGTAAACGTTAAATAATAATAATAATAATAATAATAATAGAAGAAAGCGTGCTTTGTTAATCCAAGGTGCTGCTTTATAATTTTCCATAAAGCACTCAAACTTCAGCACACATAATTTATTATTCGTCACTCTAGTGGCATAAACACAAAAAATCACTATATATGCATGCAGTTGATCTAGTAAACTAACAGGAAGTACCCTGAAATGTAATCTAAACTGACTTATTCATTTATGCGGCATCTTCTGAATACAACGCATATGTGTACAGTTTTTCACTTTTAAAAAATAAATATACATCAACTGAATTTCATTCCACCAAAATTTACCAACCCGATTTAATTCTTGAATATGCACGTTTTGAAACGCAGCTAGGCGAACACATTTCTGAACAAGAAAGGAACAATGGGTACACCTATGTACCGCGGGCCATACGAACAGTTTAACATCCAGGACAAGTGCCAAACTGAAGTTGAACCGACTGTGAACTGAAGTATGATCCTCCTTCAACAAAGCCCTATATGAAAAGCGGGACTTCTCTTTCCTTTGAGTGTTCAGATAGTTAAATTAATGGTGTATAGCAGCTAAATTATTTGAAACTGTATCTGCCTGAAGTTGTAGAATGTTCTCTGTGAAAATATCTCAAAATAAGGATATTTCTGCGTATACGTATCTTTCTAACTCTAAAAATGAACTCTTGAAGATTATATAACACTTCATTCCTAGAAGACTAAAAACAGACGAGTTGATGCACATCTGCTCAAGAAAAGGCGTCGGTCTATTTGATTCTCCCATCACGAGCAAAAAACGCATTTTTGGAAAATTTATTCTACAATTTAGGCCTATCAAGCGGTTCAAATGCGTCTCTGAAACACACCTGCACCACACCGTATATTACACTATTTACCTATAACAGCACTGTACTCTCCCCTCTGCTTCTTCGTCTGACAAACAAATCAGTCCATCAAGTGCGTTTTTTCTAATTACTGTCACAGGTTTTATTCCCAGCAAACACGAAGTGATTTTTTTCTTTAGAGCAAGAGACGGAAAGACGACGAGAGCGAAGTGAGAGAGTAAGAGCGCGAATGGTGAATCCATAGAAGTGGAGAGGAAATGATGCGGTTCCCTTCTTCTTTCTACCTCATCTTCCTCTTCTCCTCCTCTTTGCCCAAGACGAGCCTGTCTGCTCTATATGAGTTGGAAGGTTACTACGGGAATATGGGTAGGTAAAAATAAATAGGATTTCTTGCGACGTGCAACTATAGTGTACGTATCAGTCTAACGAACAAACTGGGTGAGTGAGCGTGTGTGTCTCGAAGGAATTGCCCAATCCGATTTCTCTATCAATTTGTCAGATGACAGCACTCAAGCGAGGATGTAGGTGAGCTTTCCTCTCGTCACGTCGCAAGTGCACACAGCAAAGATGAAACTAAAATGCACTGCGACGCCAACAAAACCAACCACTTACACTACATAGATGCTTTTGCCTAATTTCCGAATAGATAGGGGAGGTCAGTGCCCTCTCCCAACACCTCTCTGTGAGAAATGAGCAGGAAAACTAGCATTTGCGCAAATAGCACACAAATATTAATTGACTAACAACACCAGATTCAAGCCAGCCGCCAGGCGATACGCAGGGCATGCAAGTATTGTTAAAGTTATGAATAACCGATATTTGGGAATATTTGTAAATTGGAATTAGAAATATAACAGATATTTATATAATCAAGAAGTAAGTAGAAAACAGTCAGTCGCCAAACAGCTGATCTGCGTTCATCTACCCCTCCAACAACAATACTTTCTGTGCTCGAGGACAGTCGACTGCAAACTAAACCAATCAGACGATGCGTTCTAAAGTTACGCGACCGACCGAGGAATCACGGAGCTTCCATAATAATATAGATTTCACCGATTCATCTGTTTTCTTTGTCTTCTTGTGCTGAGATGCGCTATTGTGAACAGGCGTGGGTGGTTGTTAATTAGGAGCCTTTCTACAGATTATAGAATCTAGTGCATTTTTATCTGAGCCGTCGCCTGTCAACGACACCAATTCCTTTCTTGCCAGTGAAACCAACCTTCCTTCTGTTAACCATGTTGATACAGCTGTGCCTACTTTAAGCCTTACGGACATTGCTCCTTTTATGAATAATAAGCCTATTGAAAATGGTATATAATGATATCTTGACTACTTACTATGTTATACAAATCCCTAAGGATTTAGTGGCTCCAAAAGAGACAGAACAGATTGATCAAACGACGAATGGCTGGATTAATTTATAAATCAAGATCGATGTCATACATTGTGGTATGGTTATTCACTGGATGGGCCTTTTTCAAGTGCTGAAAGTACACTTGTAAATAAACCACTATCTGATTGGAGCAATTCTAATAAAAATAATTAAGTAAACCACACCATGAGGTTTCAATGAAATCTGATGGCCTTCATTGATGTTTGCAAAGGCAAGACATGTAACATCTCTCAATCTTTGTCTAAAGCATACAAGGACAAGGTTGAAGGCAACACCGAAGTATACTAGCCGACTAAAGTTATGCGAGCAATGCTTAGTCGAGTTTTATAAATGGGTTATTGAACAAGTAAAAAATAAAATCGATCAAGAAATATAACATGAAGTTTAAAATTGAAAGTACAGATTTCACACATTATTACCTAAAATTTACGAGATGGGTCAAGGGAAACCAGGGTGGATTGGGGAGATGAGGCCAAGAGGGTCACGAGTGATAGGGTCAGCCTGGCGAGTGATGGGGTGAAAAACTGAGAATTGGCACTAGGAAGAGCGAGACAGAAGACGCTGGCGAGAAGGGGGGCTGCAGCCTTAAACGCGGGTCGAGCTCTAGCGTGGTTTGAGATCACGGGAAACACTGGATCGGCCGGATGGAGTGGCCCAATTCGTTCACCCGCCCTTGGACCAAATGAGCCCACCTGGGACTATCCTTGGCAGCTGACTATCTTCTTTCACCAAGAGTAGCAATATATTCCGCAAGATGTTTTCTGAACCCTTATAAGGACAGAACCCCGCTGCAAGGAATGCCAAGTTGCTAATGTTGGCCACACCCGGTTCTAAGATGTGAAATGTTCCCGTACCGACATTGTAACTTTTCAAATGAAATGATGAGTGGCTAACATTGCAGCCTTCATTTTTTGGACGGTTCATCTCATTCACATAAACAAGAAATCAATTTATGATATATATAAGCTCAAAATGTTTGCTCTAAAATCTGGTCACATGTTTTTATCTTAGAGAGTGTTTTAGGTAAAAATATGCCCTTGACTTTAATTTGGCCACTATATTTTATGACAGTTATGACGATATTTAGGTCTCCTCTTCGTGACACGGGCGTGTGATACTAAAACGTTTGGCGTCGGCGCCTATAAGGCATTCACAAATCGCCTCAACTTCTGGTCAATACAGGCATTGAGAAAACATGGGAAAACTACGCCTAGGCATGAATATTTCTTGCAATCTCCTAACATTAAGCAAGTCTCAAAATATAGATATAGATCAATTATAGAAGTGTAAGAAAGAAGTAAATGCCTGCTTAGATGGGAAATACCGAAGTAAAGCGCGCCTTTACTTTCTCCACACAACTCATGGAAAAGTTCAACAAAAAACTGATTCCATAATTTAATATAGTCAGTCTATTAGGTTAAATACTAAAGGAAGAAATGTTGAACAGACAAGAATATATCGATCGGTCGGACAACAATAAAGTCAACTAATGAAATCAATCAACTTATCAGAAGGACCTCAATCGATCGGAAGTCAATCACAACCTCTCATTCAATCTAAATTTCCCAAAATCTACCCTATAGAGGACTACAGATGAGAATCAATATCTCTTCTATATAAGCTATGCAACTATAGAAAGATAAAAATAGTTAATTAGAAATATACTTGGAAATGCGAGTGAGCGTAGAGATACAGAATAGAGTACTGAATTTGACTCCCAAATAAAAGAAGTGTCAAGTGTAAGATGCAATGCTTTAAATAGTAAATATAACAAATACTAAAAAATTCTGAATTGTTTTACACAAACTGTAACCCACAGAAGGTAAAAATAATTTATAGCAGATACGGCAAAAATACTTTTGACAGTTTTGACAATAACATCACCATTTATCGAAACAAAATGGTATCACACACCATAGTGCAATCTATAGAGCATAGGGCACATTCTATCATTCAAAACAAAAAAGGTCTTCCTTCTTTCTCTTCGGTCCACCTATCTTCACCAGACACTGCAAGGACATGTCCCATGTTATCCTTCAAAGCACTGTCCTCTCAGCTTAGCACATCTCTGATCATGGCCATACTCTTTAACTCCCTCACCCTTCTGGTGAAAGACCACTTAGATTTTCCCGCATCTCACTATATACAGAAGCATACTCAATTAAATCAGCTAGCTGGCTCGGTCACAATTAATAAGTCTCGTCACTTGACCTCCTCCACATGACCATCGAGAATATATCTAATGAAAGCCTACAAATTATTATGCAATTAAGTCACCGAATGAGAGTGAGGAAAGAATGGACGATGTCTTTGCTCAAAAACGTCCGTACTAACAGCTATAGAAAGTTATAAAATTGACAGTATTCCAGACTAATCTCCATACCACTCGCGTCATCACAATTTCACCTATTAATTCAACAGTAAATAGACTGGAGGCTCAAAATTTCTCTCCGAAAACAGAACAAAGAGAAGATTATGACAGTTTTACACCAAATCATTTCATCCACCACCCCACACAGAATACTTTAAGAATATTATAGTGATAATAATTACTCTTTAACTTCCGATATGAGACTAATATCACAATTTCAAAATGGATAGAACCCACTAACCAAGCTTTAATGAAATGTATAAACAACGAAAGAACGTGTATATCTTTGTTCGTTTGTCCGAAGAATAGGATTAACAAACGTCAAACGTTGCTGCTCGGGGAAGGGACGCTAAGTTGTCAGAGGCAGTTGCCAATAGTTTTAATAGTTTCCCCTCTTTTTAGTTGGTTAATTTACGTCGGTCCGGTATTCTACCGAATAGTAATAGATAAATTCTAGTGTGACAATAATTATACACAATCGCGTCACTACATTGATTTCTCCGGATGCAATGTATCGTGCTCCATTTTGATGTTGTTCTTCGTTTAGACACTGAAGTACTTCCGTGGCAATTTATGTACATCACCACTACCTCTGTGTTAAACGTATTTCTCGATACTAATTCTTCGCGTCTTTGGACTTTTACGCTTTTGCATTCTTCCTAAGGGATAAATATTTCATATACTGTATGTATAAGTGTGACGCATTGCCGATATGTCAAGCTGTTTCCATAACTGTTCCATCGATGTCTGCTTTGTAGACGCAAGCACCCCACAGGACGTTAGCTCAAGGCAAACAATAGTCAGTGGAAGACGTGATGAATTACCATGTTGGGAGCCCACTTTCCCTCGTCGATACAGAGCTCGATGGACCACCAGAAGTCGTCCTCTGACTCGCCTTTCCATGCGTACACCGGATAACCAGCCTCGGCTAGAGCGGCAGCCACTTCGTTCTGCAATGAGTCAAACGGGAATGGTCCAATGCGTAATTATTAGCGGGGAAGGCGGATACGGCAAAACAGAAATGGGCCCCTAATCAAAACTGTCTGCCATAATCGCAAGAATGTACATTGTAGCACTATGTAGGTATGGATACAACTAACATTGCTAATAACGGCGTATCAAATAAGTATTTGTGCTATTTAAAATCTGAAGCAGAGGTCCATTGTCCCCTAACCCTAACCCTAGAGGGACAATGGGACTATGCGCCATCAACGCACTGCCCCCTCTTGAGAGTCAAACAAAAACTAGTTACCATCATTCTGGAGCAGTATAGCTTCAGAGTGAAGTGTGTTGTTTCTAGGCATTCCACTGACAACAAAGTGCACATTGTGCAAGGGAGAACAGAGTCAAGACGGGTATTGCGGACAAGTGTCGGGACGGAAACAGAATGTTAGGTCACCTGAGCAAGCACTCTTATACAGCGCGTTGCCTGGTAGAAAAAATAAGGTTGTCAGAAACAATGATATTCTAGCCGTAGTAACTCCAAGCTCCACCTATAATGGAGACGAGCAAGATGCAAAGCTGTGAAAATATAAAAACATTCCTCCATTGGACGAATACGGCTATTCATCCATAGTGGAACACTTATTACCCACTTTTCCGGAGTGTTCATTGCTGTTAATCCAGCAACTATCTCCCTGATCATCAAAGTACAAGAATGATTTGACTGCGAAAAACCGGTCCATGCAAAACCGTCAAATGAAAAAACGGTATCAGTATCTGGTACCCGTTTAACTATTTGCCTATATACCTGCGAAGTGGCAATTGATCACTGGAGAATTCTTCCAACTATTTCTCTAACCATCTTGTCCTCCGTTGGAATGTGGTAGAGGTCATAATAGCGTATTTTTCTCCCCCCCCCCCCAATTGAGTAGCGTCCCATCGCCGAGCCTCATATAGTCACTATTCCCTTTCTTCTCTTCCTCTGCAGTCTATGAATATTATATTTGTTTCATTGATGGAATACCGGGGTTTCAACAATGCCAATTCCCCTCAACTGATGACAAAAGACCATATAATGGTACCACAAAATAAATAATTTTATCGGACGTTGCAGTAGGTCGTTCAGATGCTATAATATTATTCGTTGATTTATTTTTAACTTATCGAAAATATCTTTCGGGGATATAATAAAAAAATATTTCATCAAAATTAAAGGAAATCAAATTTGGCGATGACAGTTTTTACTAATTAGTAATATAAGCACTACTTAAAATCTCACAATTTTCATCTGTTAGACCTAATATGCCTATTCCACTGTGTTAAGATTAAAAAAATACTCAGTAATGACATCAGTTGACAGCGCTGTCAGAAAAGAGTTCGTTTCAAAGGATCAAAGCAACGGATGAGTGACATTGCCCAAAACTGAACTGACAAGGCTCTCCGATAATATTCCGTACTAAAAGTGATTGTGAAACACTATAACAATGAACGTGCGGAGAAATGTCTCAAGGCGAAGGATAACCAACAGATATGGCAAAATCATTTGGATAACTAATACGAAGTATTACAAATAAAAGAGGAGAACCAAGCTCAATTTGAAATTATTGCCATGGCGACCTATTTTGGTTGTTCAGCATAATATGTAAACATTTTCCAGCATTTAAACCTAGTGACATAGTAACAACATACAGTAAATGACAAACAAATAATAAATTATTTCAAGTGTCTTTGTGTTCTTGTTACTATGCCTATATTCGAATGTGAAATTGTTCACACTGTTCAGATTAACATTGATACACCTCAGGATAGAATCAAGAATACTTTTACATATAATTACTAGTCCAAATAACTGCTTCTTCTTTCACGCTAGCATATGACATTCCCTGGCGCAAATCATCCAGCATCCCTTTCCTTTTTCTCCCACTGCTTCGCTTCCTACAAAGTCTCCCTTTAGGAAAGGAAATCAATCAGATGTTTGATTTGACTGTCCAGTAGGAATGTTACTAGCGCATTTGACGTCACCTTGTTACCTAATAATGACTATATACGAGACAGATAATCGCCATTTTTTCGGTTGCGTAATTTTATCAGACACCTCCGCGTTTAGACCAGAACTGGAACAATTACAAACGTAGAGTAAATCAAGGCGACATCTGTCCTGAAGTGGTAGCGATTTTATTACATTTGCTAAAGCAGTTGAAATAGCCATACGAAAAAATCAAGAGCATAAAACATGGCCGGATAAAAGGGAAACTCACCTGAGTGGAATAAATATTGCAGGCACACCATCGCACTTGTGCACCCAGCGCAGACAGAGTTTCGATTAGAACCTGGAAGCGTAAAAAGCGCGAGATGCATGGAACCATATAGAAAGTAAAATATATAATTGGCTAAGTCTAATATTGCTTTTCGCATTTTCCTAACCAGGATTCCCAATCTGGTTTTGCTTCCAAAAAGCGGCCGTTGTGTAAGTAACATCATTGTGGCTATCAATGCTAATTAATTAGGGCTTGTTCGTTTTTATGCGGCCAACAGAAAGTCTCCAATCATGCAGATTATCAATATTCTAGTGACCGCTTAATCCGCGAAGAAAAAGTAATACATACTGCCCGCGAAGGTGCACATCTGCATCTCAACACTACAATACTATTGTAGGAGAGTATGCGCACAGATGTGATATCCGTCGACTTCCGGTAGAGCAAGCTCGTATAGTTGTTTGAAGGCACGATGCAATGAGTTGGTGGACACCAATCAACGTCTTACCCTCAGATCTACTCAAGGAGCGTGAAAGTATCCTACTCCAATGCATCTGGCTAAAGGCAGTGTCTCAACGAAATCACTCGAGTGAAATGTGTAAACTCATGCCCACGCATTATTCGCTTTATTGCACTAAGTTTGGTCATGTTGGACATCGATCATCAGTAGTTCTTTTTTAATTTACCGTAATATTTTATTTATGACAACCAAACAATGTCCGTGCGTGAGGTTTTCCTGTATGTTATAATATGGTATTAACCACTTTGATTCATAATTGTTCATGTTGACTCGTATAGTCATAGTGAGACAGACAACAAAAATAGTTTACTCAAAATAGTGAAATGTGGAAAATGCTGCCGACGCTTTAGTGGACGACATCCCGCCAAAATGAGAAGTGTGCTCCTCACACATAGCACACACACGACTATAAGAAACTCAAACTATTGTCGCAGAAAACAATGACGGAAAAAGTTGACTGTGCATACTAATAAGGATCGCTAATGACTTAGAAATCCAATCTGGATTCACATCCCATCTAAAGCGCCTATACGAGTGACAGAGAGGGGAGGAGATCTGGAGAACAAGAATCACGAAGTGCAAACAAAATTCCTATCCAAACTCTCATTCCATCGTTAGATGATGATGTGCGTGCACATTTAAAAGCAAAACTTCAGCAAATTTAATTGAGCATCTCAAAGGAAATTTTAATTGCTAACGAGTCACGTGTAAGATGTTAAAAGAATGACAAATACATATTCCCTTTGTCAGCAATAAAAAAAAGGTTGTTAATTTCGGGTAAAAAGCTGTCGATTTGTTTAAAGAAAATCAGTTTGCACTAACAGGCTTAGAAGATGCGGATTACAGCAACTTTATTGAGGTGACAATGTAATAACTCTGCACAAGTGAGGCGAATTAGCGCTTCTGGAATCAATGCCCATCGAACCGACTAATCCGAATCAACAAATCGGCAGGGTACAGAGTATATAGAAAACATATTGGTTAGTATAGAGAATACAGCTGATGCCAAAAACGGCAACGAATATATAAGTTAGGATTTTCCTAATTACATACCTATAAGGTGAAAGATTTTTAATGACATTTAAGTAATCTCTGAAGAGCGAAGGAGAAAACATTCATGTAAAGTATGCAAGACTGACCAATGTGATGAGGTGTGTGGCATGGATGTTGTAGTGGCGAAACATCTATTGGGGGATTCGACGTGTACGCCGATGGAGGCCAGCAGAGATAGGGGTTAGTGGAGCGTGTATATTTCTCAATTACCAACGAAGTTCTCAGCGTACAAGCTGTTCACTAGCTTCAAGCATCGCTATGGTTATGTCAGTAATTTAAATATTCAAATTAAATACTTACTCGCAGCAACAATTATAATGACAGCTAACTAACAGAAACGATCAATATGAAACAGTATGCATATTAACAATTGAACAGCAAACAGGTACAAACCAAGTAGTCTACACATACAATATGTCCTTAATGACAAATAATTTCCATCAATGTCCACAATATGACATGTCATTCTTCATTAGTAGTCTACTGTATGTTTCGTTGTCTCCGGCACACTTTTAATGGCGGATATGAGAGCTATGTTTTGTCATTTTGTGGCGAGTTTCGGTTTCAATGGGGTAGGCCAGCACAGTTTTGCCTGGATCTATGCGAGTTTCGGTTTGGGGAGGGTTTCCGTTTCGGTTGTATTTCTTGGTCACTTTTGTGTGCATTTTGGTTTGATTTAGGGAATCCATGCGGCACAGTATTGCTTGTGTCTGTGGGATGGATCTATGGGCGGGTCTGGCTAGCGCAATTTTAATGGGGGAGATAGGCAGTCTTAGTTGACATAGATCTTAGATTTTTCGGATGTTGCTCGATATTGTAGTTAATTATCAAAAATGAAATAGCCTTGTATACCAATGTTAGTTTGTTTATTAGTAGAATGATGGTTTTAGCTGATTAAAAATAGATTTATGTTTGTTTAGGTTTTAAATAATTTCCTGAATATGACTATCACATTTTAAATTTTCTTGGATAATTAAGCAAAAATATTTCATTTGGTTTACTTGTTTGATTACCTAGTTGGAGTTTTATTTGTCTAACCTTATTTTATCTTTGTTAAAATTTATGAAGTGAGTTTTGTCTAAATTTAAAGTGAAAAGCCATTTATGCAAACAGAGTTATGTTTGTCTGATCTTCTAAATGTTTATAGTTAGTAGTTGAGCAAAATATGCTTGTGTCATCAGCAAAAAGACTCATATCATAATTAGTTACTACTACCTTTGTATAATTTATATATAAACTGAATAATAAAGGTCCAAGCACACACCCTTGAGGGACTCCATATTTTTTCATAACACTAAGACTGTGCAGATATTTCTGTCCATTAGATGGCTGCTTATTAACTGATTGTATGGACCTGATATACCACCATACACTTTTAATTTTTATATAATTATATCAATATCAAGACCATCGACTGCTTTTTCAAGTCAATAAAGATACTTTTCTATTTTGTTGAAGCTCATTTACAGTATGGTTATTAACATTTATCAAGGCATCTATTGTGCTATGGTATTTTCTAAACCCAATTTGTTTGTTGTATAACATATTGTCTTTTTCAAAAGTGGCAACTAGATCTTTCTGTATTTCTATTTAAAAAATCTTATTAAAGCTAGAAAGTAATGCATACATTATTATTTTTACCACATTTATGTATAGAAGATCACTTTAGCTATTTTTAGACATCAATGTAAATCTTTTGCTTGATTGATGAATTTCTTCGATGATTCATTCCAACAGCTTTTGTGGTAGGTTGTTATCTCCACCAGACGAGGTGGCTCAGTTGGTTGAGCGGTCGACTGGCGCGGTGAGGTTGGTGGGTTCGAGTCCCGGCTCGGGCTATGATAAAATTCGTCCCTGGCTGACAGCTGTGTCAATCGAGTGCTGAGCGACCCGAAAGGGTTTGTTTGGTCTGATGCCGGATTTTACAGGTGGCGCTGGGGACCGTGAGACATGAAATCTCTCTAGCCTTTCATGTACCATCAAATCATTATACATGATTTCCAGAATATTCTACTTCTAGTAGTACTCAATAAATAAATAAATAATTTCGGTCTTTTATCAGTGTTTTTACTTCAGTTTCTGTAATTTGGGTTAACAGAATAGACGTGTGATTAACCCTCTCTGGGATTGTATTTTCTGAACACATTTTCTTCATTTTCAATAACATTCCTCATTTTCTAACCTATTGATGCAAAACGACTATATTAATAAGTAATTGCAATCTCTCCATTTTTATTAATAATGTGGACGTCATTGACTAATTCAGAGATATTTTCTTCCTTTTTGTGATTACTATGAACTGAATTAACTTCATTCCACAATAATTTACTTCCTTTCTCATTACCAAACGAACTATTGTAGCGAATTCATTTAGCCTTCCTAATTGGTTTGTAATAGACATTTCGATATAATTTATATTCTATTTCATTTTCTGATAGTCTATTAAATATACGTTTTTGGTATGTTTTGCCTTCAATTTGGGCTTTTTGCAAACCAGGGTTGTTGTTTACACTTTATTTTTTCTGCTAATGGATACTTTAGGAAAATTATTGTCAAATTCTTTGCTAATTTCATTAATAAGATCGATGTGTCTTGCTTTGTATGAAAATCTTCAGTTCGAAGTGCTTCGAGTCTTCTAAAGCTAACCATATCACATAGTTTGCAATCCGTAGAAAAACAATAATGTTTTATTCCAAAATCTGACGTTTTTGTGCAGATATTTACGATTAATTCCGCACGTAATGTAAAGTAATGGGAAAATTAATCAAATTCAGCAGTCTCTTATTTGAACTGATTGACCGATAAAATATTCCACAACAACTATCCTTTAGATAATGTTTTCCTCTGTCAGTGGAAATGAAAATGTGTGAATATATATTGCAGAGGCTCTACGCGCTCGCAAATCTTTACTTTACCAAGATAAGTGTGCAATACTCTCCTCTTTACAAAGTTTAAAGGGAAATAAGAGTACAAAGAGATTGACCAACATTCATTCTGAATATGTTTAGCTTGTGTATCAAAAGCATCATCAGCAGGGTTTTACAGATTGTCAAGGCACAACACAACACAACGTAACCAGAAATTCAAAAGTGGAGGAACAAAAGTACATAATTATAACAGATATGACGATTTAAACACATACAAGACACACAGAGAAATATATGTGGTACACAAACGTCCGCACAAACAACTTAAGGGAAAACGTTTAAAATATATATGAGGCACCACTATTCGCCAAGGCCGGGTTCATGTTCGGTTTCATCTCCTTAATCCAGACAGCTTCCTTGATGGAGAGTTGAATCAGTCCAACACACTGTTCCAGTACTCGAAAAGTAGTGGCTGGGTCTTCTTGGCACTTCAAGCACTTGGTGATATGGTCACGGATGGTCCCGGTCCCCGGGTTCATACTGTGTTCGGCAATCCTTTATCACAGATGGTGTTTTGTTTTACCAATGTAGGTAGTGTCCTGATCTACAGGACATTGGAAACGGTGTGCTGGACTGATTGAACTCTCCATCAAGGAAGCCATCCGGATTAAGGAGGTGAAACCAAACATGACCACTAAATTGGCGAATAGTGGTGCCTCAATGTTTTTTAAATTTCCCCTTACGTTGTTTGTGTGGACGTTTGTGTATTTCAATATATTTCTGTGTGTGTCTTGTATGTGTTTTTATATGTTAATTATGTACTTTTGTTCCTTCACTTTTGAATTACTGGTTACGTTTTGTGTTGTGCCTTGCCAACCCTGCTGATCATGCTTATGGTATAAGTGAAACATGTAAAGAATAAATGTTGACCAACCTCTTTGTTCTCTTATTTCTCTTTGCCCTCGTTATTTCATTCTCCTTTTTTACATATACTGTAATATGGTGGGGAAATATTTCAATATTTTTTCGCGCGAAATTCTTAGTTTCTTTTTATGAGTATATTTGGGTAGAAACTCAACTGGTTTGCTTATGTGACCCTACTTCACGCAATCTTTCCCTCAGTCACTATCTCGTAGGTGTCTGCTCCCTAAAAGTATGCTGGGATGCATTTACTTATTTATCACATATAAAAACTTCTCATAAGACATGCATCCCCCCTACGAGTCCGTAGAGACAGAGGGTATAGACAAACCTCGGACTCCCTGTCCCTCTTCTCGAACTGGCTTTATGTAGGAAGCGGTATACAACAGTAGACGAGCATGGGCGTGAGATTTTGGCGTGCAGCACGTTATCATTGGCGACTTTTGAATTATTAATTCCTATTATATGCCCCCTCAGAGGTTCTCTCCTTGATCCTTGTGGTGGACATCCATTTGTGCTAAAGAGGAAGAGAGAGATAGAAGGTCACTTTCCTTTCAGTCTGCGACGCAGAAGGCAGTCCTCAGTCACCGCGTTGCCTCCATCACCTAACCATCTACCTCTCTACTTACTCACCCCCAACAAGCCTTCTATAATTCCCCCTGCAGCATCTATTAGTTTAATAAAACAAAAAAGTCCAACGAGCAAATCTGAGCCTGAGCGACGGGAGAGAATTTGATTGGTTGACGCTACCTGCTCAATCGATAGAATTGCGTTTATCCATCCGAGATTTCATTATTTTTAAAAGGAATTAGACGCTAAACCTACCAAACAGAGGACGCGACGCGGCGCGGGATGGCGATGTACTGTATTTGAAAACGATCGGGTTTAAAATTGGTTGCTCCGTTTAAGCGTCTGCAAACAATTTGTCAAAGGACAATTATGCGTACATAAAACTGGTTTTGGAAAGCAAAAAGGATTCTCTTCTGTAATAATCCTCTAGTGATTCATCTTCTTCTGCAAATTCCGGCGAGTGGTGTTCTGTAATCATGGTTGGAGCTATGTTGCAGGCGGTCAAGGACAGAATTAGAGACCCTAATCTGAAAAATGATGCCAAGTCTGGATTTGACAGTATTCGCAGGTGAGCACTATATTAATGGTTTTTGCTTCTCAACTTTTTCGCGCAGCAGAAAATTTTGGGAAATTTTAGGCACGATCCACTCTCCAACACAATTTCAAATCAGAAACGTGCCAGCAAATTCCTTTTCTATTTGTTTTAGTTTTTCGGGTTGACGCGGTTTTACCGACTGGGGTTTGCACAGTTGCAGGGACCGATGAAAACAGGCAAACTGAATCTACCCTTTAAATAAACAAAAATTAAAGCCGTCCTACTGGAATTGCCGGGATGGAGCTATTGTTTTCCCAAAATCGATGTTGGAAATTCTAAGGGAAACTGGCTTAATTTCTTAAATATTTTTTTGTATTATTTTAAAGTTCTCGCAGCGTTTTTAAGCTCACACAGTGTTATATGTGCATAGGTAGATATTCAGTAGGTTTCTAATCGAGATCGCTCTATCATGCCAACAGCAGGATGGAAATGAGCAAAAAATAAATATGCAATCGAGAAAACGGATTTAGTTTACCCAAAGTGTTGATATTGGGATGACGAATTCGAAGAATTAGATAAAGGAGAACCGGGCTGAATTTAAACATGTATATATATCAAAACTTCTTGAGCGGTTTCGCGTATACAATACCATTGATAATAATGGTATGATCTTTTAAGAAGGATATTGTTTGTCTGCGAAACCATATTACATGTTTAAATTACACTTGGTTCTCCTTTTTTCTTTTTAGATATGTTTTCTTTTTTATTATTATTTAGAAATGCTAAAACTGCTGTATAGATAAATAAATATAAAGTATATCGTATCTGAATGGGTCACCGAATTAGCGAAAACGTTTCCGTAGATCTTGAAAACAGCTTCTTATGTTAGTATATTTGATTATTTAATTCATATACACTTGTAGGTTAATTTTGGTCTGTTTATCCTATCATATACTATAATGACAACGGGATTTTGTAAGATAACTACAGGTTATAAAATACAAAAACAAAATAGCTGTTTGAAGATCAGACCAGATTTCAGTAATGGTCGTATGCTAGAATTCATAATTTAATTAGGCTTAAAAAATATCATTATCAAATCATTTGGTGAAATCAGTTATAGTCTGTCAAATATGTGGAGCAAAGAAAAGATTTAAGTTATATAAATTTGCTCTGCGTCACTTGATTTAATGTTAGTATACCTGGTATACATATATAGTGATCATTTCATCTTTCAAAATTTAATTTTGTTTATTCTATGGTGCCAATTGTAATAGAAAAACGACGCAAAGTATAGTGAATTTAAAAGAATTTATGTGAATCAAATTCAGTAAATTCACTTTTTTATTTGAATGTAGTTGTTTTAGATTTAAGAATTACTTTCAAAACTTTTATCTGTTATAATTCTAATATTGCAGCGACTTGTATAATGATAACTAGAAGACATATATAAAAACTGTACATGTCTGCTTAGACCTGACACTGAAATTATTACGCCACTCTTGGAACATTGGTCACTTGCTGTTAAATATATATTGTACTTGTGTATCATAAATTGCTATAAAAATGACATGACTTTCACGAGGGACCATATAGAAATAAAATGACTAAATGAAGTACGATATATCTTACAGTTGTCCAATAATATATTTAATAGTTACATGTATTTACACAACTAGTGCAAGAAATGCCTATTTATTGCATTCAGCTCGATTAAAAATAAATACAATTGCCCTACGTGTTGTGTAGAGAATTCTATTTTTTACTATAAAGCACTAGATGATTCATTTTAGGTTTTATATAATGGTATTCAAATTTGTCAATAATTCCTTGAATATTAGATATCAGAAAATTTAAATTTAAATTATAGGAACATAAGTCATATACTTTAGTAGTATAAGTCATGCAAGACAACTTCAATCTTTTCACTGAAGACATCAATTTTAATATACGCGTACAATTACCAGGAATGCAAAAATGATTCTGTTGCACAGGGTTACGTAGAACAAAGCAAGAAGCATAAAATGGACGTAGCGGCATCACTAAGCATTAGTTTTGAAGAATCTGGCCACAGGGAAATGCGCGGTGTGATGACAAATGACGCTGGAAAATGTGTTCATATTAATAACTGCTCCAATGTCATCGTTAATTTGTAGTGAGCAGCTGCTTTTTTATTAATGGACTTTGACAGTTTAGTGTTTGACATATTTGTATATTGTTAATTGTTTTTATATAAAATAAAATTCATACCAGTGCAATAATAATTACATTCTTGCACGCGCGTATATAATAATAAAAAATATATAAAAATCTCTTTGCATTTCAATAGCTCTTTCGGATAACATCCTTACCATCTATAACGCATTTCTTGTACCTGCACCTTCCACGGAACCTCGGTGCTTTTTGCTAATTTCTGGTTTTATTCTGCTCCTTGCTCTTGACATGATAATTTTTTTAAATAATCAATTAAAAATAATAATCATCCGGCACAAGTGTTTCCTCTTGTCATAAAGTGATTTGTCTGGGTGCTATAGTATGTCAAAATAACGTGGGCAACTTTTTGATGACTTCATTTTAGGACAGATTTTCTGCGTGTAAAAAATACGGATATATTTTTCAAAGTAGTGCTTAAATTCGACTATCAGTTTCTGATGAAATGATTATTTATCGTACTGATATGAATTTTAAATAAATGAACGTACTAAAGCTTCCAAATAATATGTCGCCACCCTTCATTATATTCGTTTTAAGAACAAAATTTTATAGAATAATATATATAATTCCGTGATAATATTCAATTTTTTAGCAGTTTAATATACTTTAAAATATTAATCAAAATATGTGCAATATTTATGTATGTATATTGTTTACTTGTAGAAATAAATTATTTATAATTTCAACTTTCTCAAAAAGGTTACTGCATAAAAACCCAGCAACCACCTTGGAGACGAACCTCTATGTATTCTGTACTCCATGCAGTGGCGTAGCCAGGATTTCCTAAGTGGGGGTCTAAGAATTTGTAGGGGCGCAATTAATTTAAAAAAAAGTAATTGTAGCACAACACCCACGCCTTTGTTCATCATCAAATTTTACCTATCGATTGCAGTTTGTGTCATGTCTATTTATAGAACGCCGCGACAGGTATAATCAAAGACTTTAAATAGATTATCTAGACGTCGCATGCGGGGAATTCCCCGTTGTTTCGTTTTCTCTGGGTGGTAGAAAAAAAGGTTTACTATTGATTTCAATGCAAATTCACGTAATTTCAAAGAGGCAAAACTACATGAAATATAACACAG
>JAUYWV010115706.1:0-12145 GCA_032274565.1 Nematoplana nigrocapitula
ATCAGTACTGATAAGTTTTATGAAACGGGTCTCTGGTCTAAAGCCAGCTTGTTCTCTATGTTGGTGTTCTTGTAGTGTGTGTAGCATTTGTTTCAAGAGGATTTGCCAGAATAGTTTGTAGATGGTAGGGAGGAGGGTGATTGGCTGGTTGTTCTTTATGTCACTTGTGTCACCTTTTTTGTGAATGAACTAATAACTTAATTCAAATTAAAATAAGGTAAACTTAAACATTATATTACATAATTTTCTAACTGTCCAGATGGTTTGCAAAATGTCCAGATGTGTAGAAAATAACAACTGAAAAACATGTCAGCTTATTTCACCATTATTATAATTTCTGTGTTTTTTGCTTACGAATATTGGCATATAGTCTATGCCTATTTCTTATAAGCTCTCAATAATATCTTTCAATATTCTCTATTCGTTATCCATCCATAAACATTGAAAACATAATAGCTTATTTCACTATTATTAAAATATTTTCAATTGCATTTTATGCTGAAGTATATATCTGTGTATGCTGCCTAACTTTGTTTACTATTTTCTATCCATCTGGATGGATAATCAAATAGAGGTGTACCAATGGGTAGAAAATAATGAAAGACTTTGAAGCTTATTAACCCTTGTATATTTTATTAATGTATTTTAATAAAGTATAATCCTAAAGATGTTATTTTTTCATTATTAATATTTTCAAAGTAAAAAATACATTAATTGATTAAATATATTGCATTATTTTTAAGTTAATTTATTTTGAAATAAATACTAAATAATTTATGTTAAATGCTATCAACAAAATTTTCACTTTTTGCAGACTTTATGTATAGTTGGGGAATTAAATTTTTGTATCGAATGGTACATTAAGTTTACAAAGCATAAAAAATACAACTATGAAATAATTAATTTATTAACAGTTAATCTATGTCGTGGATACCAGCATACCCATAGATTAAAGCAAACATATTTTACAAATGAATTACACTACTTAGTAACTAGGCGCTTATGACTTTCATGATTATTTATGATTATTGACATCGTTGTAATATATTTTGTTATATGTATAAGGACTGTAAATCATTTGCAACACTAGTGCTTGCAAATGCAGTTGTAATTTATCAATTAATTGATATTACCATTGTTAAAACATTTTAAATTGCAGTTCATTTCCTGTGAACAACTGACAAAAATGATAGAAATTATTTTATCACTATAACATATACATTTATTGCAAGACAACATTTACATTAAATATACTGTAAACTAAAGAATTATTTCTGTTTTATCCATTTTCTATTAGAAGTCATTTTGAAGTTTGTGTAATACAGTGGAAATGTATCAAAATAAATCTGTTTCATAACTAATTATATAACATTCAAGTAACAAGTTATCTTTTACAAAAATGTTTATTTTATAAAAATTGAAGCCAAGTTGAGAAGTCCAACTTTTGTGTGACACCATGGTAACACTAGGCATTAATGGTATGAAAAACACTGGCAAAAGACAACAAAAATATCACCACTATGTAGTATAAAGATGGCACACTACATAAAAAGGAAAGATAGATGAAACAATCCAGGTAACAGATCTCCTCCCTTAGCCACCTAACTAACCTCTATGGTCCCACCTCATCACTACACTACAGTCAGGGATATCTCTAACCAAAAGGAAGCTTGTGATATCTGACAAAATACAAAAGGCACTACCACCATCTCTTCTGTCTTCTTATTTTTCTTTATTTCTTTTGATACTTCTACTGTATATGATCTTTGGTCATATATATTTTTCAGTTGTAAAATTGGTGGTATTGTTTCTTCTTCATTTCTCTCATTAATTTGCAGATCATATTTATCTAATATTAAAAAAAATTATAGTAGGCAAGTATATGTTTAATGATTATTTCTTACTTTTTTACAAAATGTGTTTCTCTTTTATTTTCTCATGATTTCTCACTTTGCACTTAATTTCCATTAATTTTATTTGTTTGTGATTTTATTTTTAGTTGTTCAATGTCAATATTGATGTAGTCCATATATTATTTACATTTTTTATCCATTTATGGTATTTATTCCAGTTTTCTTTATTATCTCTTTCAGTTTATAGGTTTTCACAAAAATGTGTTGCAGGAGTTCTAGCTTGACTGATTCATTTTATGCCGTAATAGGAATCACAACAAAATATTTATACAGTAATGTGAAAAATGTTCAGGCTATCATATGTAACTTATAAACACGTTTTAGTTAAATCTGCTGTGTTATGTATAATATTTTTGCCCTTATTGTAATATAAAATCATATTTTTAGATTGTGATACTGATATATGATGAGTGGAAAACCGAAGTTAAGAAGGCATGAAGGTAAGCTATTTTGATGACATTTCATTGAATACTGATGTCTATGAAAAAGATGGGAGCCTAGCATTTATTCCAACTTGGATTCAATACCATGTTTCAGATAATAGTGGCACGTAATTATCAGTGGGGTGGACATGAATCAAGACTGTACACATGCACGGTCAATGAAGACTATTTTCCTTGAAAACTGTTGCACGAATGCTTCTTTAACCGCTCTAGGGTGCCTGTTATTATGCAGTATGAATGTTTCATCTGTTGTAGTTTGATATTATACTCACTACTGGATTGATGCACTAGAATTCTATAATGTCAATTTGTTTTTCTTCGCAGGAGTTTTTAATTTTACATTCTACCAAACAATATTAGCCTCCACCCTTAATAATATTCATATTTAGTTTTTGCTTTGTGATTGCTCTGTTGCAAGAATACTTGGTTTGGTGTTAAAACAGTTAATTTCATGTTTGGCTGTCATCTTGCTGGTGCTTATAACCTTCTCCCTCGGTTCACCACAGTTATCCTAATATATATTTGTAGTTAGTGTACAATCTGTGTATTTATTAGATACTCACAAATCCTTTATATTAGTATATGGTTATCGTTATGTTATTTACAATTACAACAAATTTCCTAATTTTATAGTGGTGCAATGAAAATATTAAACTCGTACTTTCAGCTTCATGATGGTACATTTTAAAATATACTTACTACATAATATTTTTAAAATATTTTCTCAAATTAAAGAAAACTTTTAATGTTAAAGTGTACTGATGGAAGTTTGATTTTTTATACATGTTATGTATCTGCTTGACAGTGCTAGTTGAGAATAATAGGGTCTCTACTCTTCTATATTTCAGAAAACCTTGTTTGTCCCATTCATAAAAAGTACTAGTGTTATGACTTTGATGATGAGAAATACAGCAAATCGCTTTATAGTTTTAATAGTGAAACTGTTATTGTTCGCAAACTGATTAATTTTACTAAAAGACTTTTGCTTTTCTGATTCATTCTATATGCTTTAAAAGTAATAACTGGTGTTTTGCTGTCTTCACCTCTTGATAAGACATCCGGAGATCTATCTTTTGAAAGCAGTAAAATTAATCAGTTAAACGGAGTTGTCTAACCATGCCCGACTAAAATCAGTTGTCAGTCAAATGTTTATAGGATTTTATTAAAACCCCTTTCCATAAATTGAAAGTTTCTTCTAAAGAAATTTCATTTTTTAAATAAAATTTCCCAATAGACTATAATAATGCTTGGTAAAGCTCAGACTACTGACTTTGTTCGGGGATTATTTGGTAATTTTTGACACTGTAGGTTGTTTGCATGTGATTGTTGGCGCTCACTTTCAGAAGCTCTATTATTGGTGTTATCCTTTCATATATTATTTACTTATATACCAGCGAGTAGCTTTAAAATAAGGTGCAGGGTTATAAATTACTAGATATATTAGACCCAAAATGGGATAAAAAATTGTTTGTTTTAAGTGTTGGTTAAGCTTATTAAGCAGTTTTATTTCCGAAAGTCGTTTCTAATAACAGCCCGATCGCTATGTGTAGTTGATGCTCACTGTTTTCATTTTAAATCTAAGTAGAACCTATTTTTCAAAATTATAAATTCGTTCTGTTGTTCGTTTTGCTTGCGCCTACCTTTACAGCACGTGTTGAATCCAGTTTGGCTGATTCTACACTCATGCACTCCCTTATAAAGAGCTACTTAATAATAAAAATTGGTGTGTAACTGCTTGTGAATTACTAGTCAGATTGTTTTTTATATAGTAGCCTTAATCGTATTTACTTATTTCGAGTAAATTCCTATCAATATAGGACATATACAAGTATTTAGTCATTTAGGTTAAGAAGTGGCCTTTAAAGAATACAAAACGTCCGGTTTTAATTTTGTAATGTCGTTTTATTTCAAACCGACTTATCGAAATTTATAAGTTTATTCGAATTTTTCAGAAAGCAGTAAATTACATTTTCACAAAATGTATATTGAGGACTAAATATATTTCTACAAATTGACTCATTTACCATTTGTGGAATATCATATCGACTGAGTCTATTTCTTGTCGGTAAATTTTGAGGCAGCATAATTGTTCATGAAACGTGAATTTTTACTCATTTATTTTATTCTCTTTTTCCTCAACAGAAATATTACCCGAATCGTTGATCTAGATCGGTAATTATTGTACCTGCTACACACTTTAACACACAACTTGCTGCATACGCTAGAGATTGGTTCATTGGTCCCTGTTTCGTTGGGGTCCTGAAGAAGTATGACCGCAGTTTTAGGAATGAACATTTTGTATTTCTTTCTGAACAGTTTTCTGTTGTAATTTAATTTTCCAAAAAATGATATTTGGCAGCAGTCATACTTCTTAGAAGACATATGTGAGGCGTTTGTTATTGTCTTTACAAAGTTGCATTGATAGCAGTTATTGTCTGTCATAATCAGAAGGGTGATTGTGAGTTACTTGGTGTTCCCCGATTGAAATTTCAAATTTATTTTACGTGCATGAGCTTTTTACTACTTATAATTCAGTCAGCAGCCTTGTTTTTCACAAAACCGTAATGTTTCATTATTATCATTGCTGCTGTACTCTTAATGTAGCCTTCTTCACCACCCGCCCGTCTTCGTTGATTTGATGTACTAATTTATCGCAGTAAATAACGCTGATCCAATTATACTTATACTAAATAGATTAGTGGTTCGTTTTCACAATTAAATTATATCATACACTGGAATATTTCCTCCAAACCCTTTCGATGAGAGTACTAGTTATTCTTGGTGCTCTTTTTAAAGTACATCTTATTAGACTTCTTAGCTTGTTTATTCATGTGTTATGACAAAGTTGTTCTTCCTCACCCAAGTTAGTGTATTCGTATGTTGCACCACTTCATTCTTGGTATTTTCAGCTTCTTGTCTAATCATTATCAAAGATCAAGTTGTATATATTAACACGATTAATCACGTAATTATCAAAATAAATGGTTAATAAAAAATAAAATCTTTCATTGATTTTAACGATTACAGACATCTGAAGGGTGACCTCTCTAATGTATTTTGGTAGTGTACCCTTTGAGATGGTACTTATACCATTGAAGCGGTAAGTGAACATCCTGCCATGGTTAGTGAATGCTAGATTGACGTGGCGCTTCCTTAATTGTTGTGTAATCGTCACGGGACGTTTTTACTCGCGTGCTTCTAGCAATTTTTTATATTTGGTATGTGCTTTAGCAATGATCGACAAAGACAAATTTGACTCTGTTTTTGTTTTATAGTTTTTATATCTAAATGTAGTTATTTTGCCCGAAACCCGTGTGTTTATATTTTATCCGTTGGAAAATGTAACATTTAAACATATTCACTTGAGGCCTTAAGATTTTATTGCTGCTGGGTTTTGTCAATTTAATAGTTGCTCTGCCGTCCAAATCGAGACTATATTGTAATATTTCTTTTTACAGTGCCAACTGCGGGAAAGAAAGATGAAGAAAAGGTAATCTCATATAATTTTGTTTTCTATATATATATATTCCAGTATCCATAGTGTTAGTTTTATCATACGTTTTGTTGGAATTGATATTGCAATCGCGAGCGAGGAGATTGATGGTTGACGTTCATACTAAATAAAATTTAAAGTAAATAAATTTGTTCGAAGAAATTCTGTAATTTATTCATTCTACTTTTGAAATAGACATTATTACCTATGTGTTTTGCAAAGACATTTTCACACTGAATAAAAAGATTGCGGTTTTCTGAAGTATAAACGACAGAACTTATTATACTGCTGTTGTAATATTTATAACACAGTGGTATATACTTGTTAGCATTATTTTTTTTAATTAGGTGAAAACGGAAGATAGTGAATCTACAAAGGAAAGCAATGTAGTTGATGAGGTAAGGATAGTTTCCTTTATTTTTATATTTGATGAAGAATTTCCATGTTTGCTAATCAAAAGTAATACTATTTTTGTAATTGGTTTAAGATGTCTATTTTAGGCAATTTCGTTATAAGTAATACTTGGTACTTATAACTGGTCGCTGTCCCTTGAAGTAAAAGGTATTGATTAAAGCGTTGACCTGCCATAGTTTGTCATAATTTGGCGACTGTATTTCACAGTTTTCATAGTTATTTTGGCTGTCGATATTGAGTTTTTTGTGTAGCGACTAACACTGCGTGAAAGTCACTTACATTTATCTTATTTTTCTGTATGCCACAGCAGATAACGAGCAGTTTCTTCTCTGGTTTGCCTGTTTAGGAATAAAAGATCATCTTCAGTTTTACCATTTAACTGAATAAGCAAAGTGCCAATTTTATGGTGCATCATATTCTTACACCTAATCAACTAATTACTTGTATTTTTAAAATAAGTTGAATTATTACAATTTTATACAATAATTTGTCAAATTTTTGCAGGCGTTTTCATCAGAAAGTTGCGCTAAGGACGAACAAGAAGCGAGGTATGACGATTCTTTATAATATTTAAATTTATATCTGCGCGTCGTGAGTTCCATTGTACATATTTATATTTTTTGCTCAAACATGTAACAAATATACAGTATAAGTCAGTATTAGACCTCAAAATAGAGCAGTGTTTAGTTATTTAAACTTGAATTAAACTATTATTTAATAGCGCTTTTAACTAAAAATATTACTCTGGTACTAGGCACATACACATTTTCTGCTTTTGTATAAACATATTGGTCGTTTTGCTGTTACAACATAAATGTTACAAAAAAATTTAATTAAATTTTTTTTAAAACTGAATGTGGGTTTTGTTTGTAGAATTAAATAGTAAAACTGCACTTACATTCGACTAGTGCATGACAGTCTGACTTGTCTCACGCCGCATAACCAAAGAATATTTCCACAGGATGTTGTGAAATTGCAAATAAACAAAACTTTGTCGTGATCTCCTATTCTAATAGATTCATAACCGCTGATTTATGATTATTAAAGATTTAAACTCTAAGCCTTTATTTAGTAAAAAGATAAAAAGGCTTATCCTTCGTGATAATAATGGTCTAATTGTAGCGATGTGATATTAAACCTGCGGTCCAACATTAACTGTCTTGGTTGTTTTTGGTTTGGCTTCTCTTTTTGCCCTTTTCGTCTTTAGCTTACCTCCTATAAATCAATAAAAAATATATAAGAAACAAACAAATAAATCAATTTATTATATAATTAAAAAAACGAATTATGGTCAATAAAATAATGAAATAAATAATATGAAACTTTTTTCTTCAAATTTCTCTCTTGTAAGTAAACCCATGTTTAAGTATAATGGCAAGTGTTATTTATGCATAATATTTATGTATCATTATTATAGTCAGTTGTCAAATGTAATAGAATTTTATTCTCCTATTGACACCTTGGCACTTGGTTCATTTTGTTATATGTTTGTATTTTTAAGTGTGTACGCTTTGTTTGCTGGCCAAGTGCCTAAATACAATTATGTTGTTATGTTATGTAATAAGTACTCTCTTTTAAATGATAAAGCTCCAATAAATGGCAAGCCGACCTTTCACGTGGAGTGTTCTCGTCACGTCACCTAAACAGAAAATACAGCGTGAATGAATGTCATTAAAATACTGAAAACAATTATATAAGCGCATGGTTGAAATGTGTCAAGAAATTTGATAGCGTTTAAAGGCGCTCTGATTTTATCTTGTTGTTTGATAAATATTCAAGTTGAATTGAGTTTTGTAATAGTTATTTGCAGTCTGTATTCTTTGTACTATAATTGTAGATTTGCAAAGGCGGAAGTAGGCGGCGCGGCTGATGAAGGCAAAGGCAACTCATCAAGTTCTGTGTCCTTCAGATTAAAACGATCGGCACGCCTGGACTCAGCATCATGCGCTTTCAAACAACAAGATGATTCTGCAGGAGAAATCAAAGGCAAGAGTTGTTCGAGTGAAGCGCCGACTGAAGATAGTCAACACCAAGTACCTCAGTTGAGGCGATTTCTGCGCAGACCCAACCCCAGTATGGTTGCCAGTAATGAAGATACTGCAGTTGATAAACGTAACAAATCAGGTAATGTTTGTTACCGGTGCTTGACGTATTTCTAACATGCCAGCTATGTGCCACAAGAACCATCCATTCACTGCTTCCATTGTTAAACACGTATATTTTTCGCGCAAGCAAGTAATGCATATATAGTCCAGCATTAAATCTCGAAGTATAACATTTTTGTTATAAGGCGTAGATCAAGTGTCAGTGTTGCGTTAATCCCAATGCTTAGTATATTCATTTCGAAGTTGTTTTATGATACCTTCATCACCTTTTCGTGCGCCAAACGTGATAGAATTTACTGTCGTTCCACCTACTAGTCTATACCTCGTGCTACTTGATTCTTTTAAAAAATTTATGCATGTAATTTTCGCCGACGCCTAATTCATAAATAGACAAACATTCGTGTTCGTTAAAATATAAATTTTTAAGTGTTGTACTTTTGAGGATTGTCTAAATTCAATAATTTCCAAATATAACGTTTTGGCATATAATATCGCACCAGTAGTATGCAAGGTGGACATCCGGTTCGATCAATAATTTGCCCCATCGGGCCACTCTTTTTATTAAGAAACCAGCCTATTTTACAACACTGGGGCGTAATAGTAGAAGGATGTGATACCTTTCCTTACCTATTGATAATGCAAAAAATTCCTGATTTAATCCTTACTGTCAAGAAGACTGTAGCTCCGCTTATGACCGGCTTACGTGGATCGGAAGAAACACAAAATACCGTCATTGCTGGATGCTTTCATTACTAAACCTATACTGGGCCCAACAATGCGAATTGGACATATTGGATGAAACTGACGGTGTATTGCAAAGTGTACGAGTATCGGTTGCTGTTTACATGCACACGCACATACATTCATGATGATGATGTTGATATTATACCAAACACACGATCTGCCATACCCTCTAATCGAGGAACACAAAGATCACTAATTATTTCATAACATTAATTTATGTTGTATCTTTATTGATGATGGAGTATACACATCGAATGAATAATAAAAAATAACTCGTGCATTATATAAAAACACAGTTAAAGCCATGGCAGGACCGAGTGTATTTTGCCGGTGTTGAGGTATCGATGAGGCATGCTTTCAGTGAAAAACTCGCCGCAAATTGTTTCAGATTGACACCAAAGATACTAATATCTGCAGTTGTATTATTTTTAAAAAAATTCAGTTGTCTATGGGTGACTAATAATAAATTTAATTTCAGATGATATTGTTAAAGAAATTGCTGTGTGCAATCCCGACTTGAATGATGGTGACAAAAAGGAACAGTCGGCCTCACTTGACGATACACTGACAGTTGAACCGTCTTCTCCCTCGCACCTACCGGTTACAGTGGAAGAAGGAGCAACGATAGTTAGGGTGAAGCGGTTTGAGAATGACGATACTCTGGACTGGCCAGTGGATCTCATTCAGCATACCAAGACTACACCGGTTCTCATTTTCGGTGTGAACCCTATGCAGTTTGATTTCGGTGATGTGAAGGATTCATTAGCATCGGTATTACAAAAGGAGAGCGAAAACTTTCAGTCCAACTTGACTTTTTTACCGCGTCAGGTCTTACATCAGAATAAAAAGCCTGTCTCACCAGGGAAGGAGGCATCTGTAGAAAATTTACCCAAGCGAAAGAAAAAGAAGAAGCACAAGAAGAAGAAAGCGAAAAAGGCCAAACCAGATGACAATGAAGCTGATCCGGGCTCTGCGTCGAAATCCCCCGTGAAAAGGAAGCGGTCATCCTCAAATATGCTTGAGCAAGATGCAACGGAAGAAGAACCACCTGCAAAGAAACACAAGAAAAGTAAGAAATCAAAGAAGAAGAAGCGAAATAAGTCCGACAAACTGGTAAGTGATCAAGAAAATTCCGAAAAATGTGCGCTGGCAGACAATACCTCGAAAAGAAAACATAAAAGGCACAGAAGTAGCAAAAAGAAAGAAAAATCGGAAAAGAAAATGGACAATAGCGATGTTTGTAGCAATAAAATTATTGAATGTTGTGAAAATATAGATAAAGAAGAACAGGCGATCCCGAAAAATGTTCTCCCCGTCACATCAACTACACAGAAACGTTCACAAGAGACGAAACTTTCCGCAACGAATCCTGGCGAAGAAAAAGTTTTGAAGAAGGTAGATAAATCAGCTACTAAACAAAATGAAAGTGTAAGTGGAGAAAATCGTGCATCCAAAAAGGCTGATCCCAAAACGAGAATACACGGATCGGGTTTGGTAGCTTATAGTTCTGACGAGGAAGATGATGACAAAAGTAATACAGCTCCTGTTAACAAAGAAACAAATTCCCCAGTACCTAAATCCACCCCACAAGATCCGGATAATAAACCGAAAACGGTTGTGAAAACCGCCATTGTAAAGAAAGAGCCTGGTGAGTCTGTGAAGAAAGATACTTCTATCAAGAAGTCTGACGATAAATCTAGTAAGAATCCTGGTCAGAATAAACCAGGCGACAAAGGGAAAGCGCCTAGTACAATTAAGGGGACAGAAAAATCCAGTTGGGATTCAAGTGATAGTGAATTTGAAGTTGGTACAACTGCTGCAGGCGATACTACTGGCGAGGACAAACCTATTTCCACCGAAAAGACTGCCGCGGTTAAGATAAAGGCATCAGCATCCGTCTGTTCAGATCGGTCACACCGATCGCACCGCAGCCGGCGATCCTATTCCAAGTCGACCAGTCGTTCGAGATCTCGCTCCTATTCGCGCAGCTCCCGGTCCTACTCAAGATCACGCTCAAGATCGCACAGACGCCGTCCGCGTCGTCGACATAGATCCTCCTATGATTCCTACAGCCGATCCCACTCGCGTTCATACAACAGTAGCCGGTCGTCCTCCTATTCGTCCTACTCAAGCCGGTCCTCATATGGGAGTTCCTATTCGAGGTCAAGATCACGTTCCTCATATAGTCGTTCTTGGTCGGGATCATCGAGGAGTCGGTCCAGGTCCTCTTATCGCCGATCTTATGGGTCGAAGTTAAGCCCGGATCCCAGATTTTCCACACTCCCTCGTCGTGAAATAAGGCAAGGTCCGAACAGGGGCACCACCACAGGCGGTGGTGGACAAACTGGGGGAGGAACGAAGTCTAGCCCGTCAGGCCAATCTGGGACGGGTGATGAGAAGGCTATCGAGACGTTAAGAAAGATTCAGAAGAAAAATGGAGGCACTGAGGATGTGCCTGCTAACGTCAAAGCTGATATTTTAAGCAAGGCGAATTCTGGGACATCAGGTAGGTGTTTTCTCTCTATGTGTCTTATTATTGTTTTGTTTTACTGAATTTAACTTAATGTAGTTAGTAATGGGTCATTCCAGCTGGAGTGGTCCAGGTGATATGGCTGATGAATTTAGAAGTGTCTAAAAGTTGGTGTATAGCATAATTGGGACCCAAATAGGACAAATCTCTTTTTTTTTTTAAATATTGAACAGCATTTATTTTATAGGCCATTGAAGTGGATGATTTCGACCAGAAAAAAGTGTCGACCGACAAAAGAACACATTTTTAATTTACTGTAACTTTTTATGCATACTAGGAAGAACTAAAAAATCACACATGTAAGATGGTACTGAGCTACATTATTACATAATATAAACAGTTTCCAAAATAACATAAAAAATATTTCAATTGTAAAAAATGTATAAAAATCAGTTTTTTTACATTTTGAGGCCTCATAACTTTTTTCTGTAAATAAAGAAATAATTAAATTTAATAATGCTCATAGATGGTTAATAGACTGACACAAATATCAAATGTCAAGT
>JAUYWV010115717.1:0-12145 GCA_032274565.1 Nematoplana nigrocapitula
GAGCCAAGGTAGCTGTGAGCTTGACTGTTACCTGTTACTGTTATATGCTTCAATATAATCTTATGACCAGGATTTAACATTTATCATTAAATGACTGATTTTATTTAGTAAGAATATTTTAGCAAATCTGTCCAGGCTATTCGACTGTCAAAATCTATTTGAATAAATGAAAGCTTATCCCTGGCTAGTATCCAGCAGAACCGACTGCTGTGAGTCCAATTATTCGTCGTGTTTGTGAACTCAACAAGGTCTCTTTTTCCTTTCACAATGCGTGGGAAGAACTTTCGATGATATCCCTGTCTACAACAATTGAGCACAGTGCAACAAAGCCTCATTCAAAATTCAGGGAGAGATAGCCTGTCCAAATATATAGAAGCATACAGTACAATAAATTGGAATGTGCAGACACTAAGACTAATGTGTCGATGTTTAGTAGATGTGTAATCTCTGGTTTCAGATTAATTACCTAATTGTACAAAATAACCTAGAGTTATTTGTTGGTCATTATTAAAATATATGCATTTTCCTTCTTTCATTTTAAATCGCTTTTTTAAGTTTTGAAGCTTTCCTTACTGAAATGGGGGGAGAAAATAGTACATTACCATAGGAATGCGGAGATCAAAAGACGGTTGAATGGAAGCAGAAACATTTGGAAGCCTTGGATCTGGGCATTGCGGAGATCAAAAGACGGTTTCAGCAACCTGGAATGTTCGAAGCTGCCAAACGAGAGCAGGTTCTCCACAATATACTGCAAAAGGTGTGGCGGCTTTCAATGTTGACGAGGGGAATTTGTCGAGGAGTTTCGACTTGGAAAAGCTTGGATGTCATTTGAAGTCACCCTCGGCGACATGAGGCGCTTCATGTCCAAGACAGGAGTACTGCGAAAGACGTGGCGGTCGGTCTGAAAGGCTTAACACCTATCACCTTACAGCTGGTCAGCGAGGCGATGAAGCTGTTGAAATTAGGGTTGAGCATGCCTGTGTCGGTAGCGGAATCTGAGCGATCCTTGTCATGTTTACGCCGCTTGAAAACGTGACTTCGTTCTCAAAATGACCCCGCTTCACATCCACAGGGAATTGTTGGGCATTATAGATGTAATTACAAAGCAGCGTGATGACAGAATTCAGCTCAAAGACACCGGAGCGTCGATCTGTGTTTGGTACACTTCAAAATATGTTTGCATATCGTGGGACTGGTCTTTTTCGATACTGACAATTTTGCCATTTACAAAATCTTTACGGACATATATTCTATTGTCATAATTATGATAAAATACACCCCCTCCCCCTTCAACTTAAAAACCGTTCCTGCGTGCCTGAAAATGACTGATGAAACAAGTCAAGTAATTAAATGATATTTCTGGAAATATCAGAACATGTATATAGTTGATGTGAAAATCATTAATAACAATTTATTTAATATAGTCTCATCTTTTTAAAAGTTTCAACTAGCAATTAAATAGCCGTAGAAACCATCAGGGGAGCAAAGCTGATTGCACGCGTGGCGTTTTAAATTCTTTTTTTCATAGTTTTCTTTCTACTGTCCCTTCCCATTTCTCCGAAGCAGTTCGTACATTACCGCCTGTTGGACAGTAGTAGATCTATATGGCATATATGAATAGAATGTATCGTCTTCTCTTGTTTCGCTTACCACGGGAATCTGTTATTGACTCACGCAAGGGGGAAATTGGGATATAATTAACAGTGATCCAATTAAATTCCCCCAACGACATCTCCCTTACACCCAATGCAATTAGTACCAGGGACAACTGCTGCTTAAATTGTGTTTCGGGCGGGAGCAGTGCGGATAATGAGGGATTTGATAAATCCAGAACGGATTCAAAAGAAGTTAGAAAAAGTTCCAAAGGGAGAGACAGAGAGAGAGAGGAGAATGGAATGATAAATGTTAGATATTACACACGCGTCCCCTCGCAGTATCGATTTTTATGTTGTTTCCTGAAGTCGAAACAACTATATACTGTTGTAGTGCATGCCCTAATTGTCCCCGTATATAGAAATTGGATAATGTTTTCATTCTATTTACAGTTGCTAATTAATAGCGGAAATGTTTAAAACAAACTTACACGGCACCGTATAGATCATCACTATTGTCTCTATATTATACTATATAGTTAATTCGGTATTTTGTCAATAGATGCATTTCAGTAGCGATGCGTTCCACAAAATTTATTTCAGAAAGAAGAATATGATGAATTTGAAACAGATTTGTTTTCCGACGATTTTAATAGCTATTTACACTATGCACTCGGTGGAGATGGCGATCCATGATACCATGGAGATAAGAGTGCGGAATCCATGAGACCATGGAGATAAGAGTGCGGAATCCATGAGACCATGGAGGTAAGAGTGCGGAATCCATGAGACCATGGAGATAAGAGTGCGGAATCCATGTTGTCAATTCATGTTTCGCCATATTTTCGGCAGCCTGTTTTGTTGAGCCAGACAAAGCGTGTGCAATAAATATCCCAACTTTTGTACAAACAGGACGCTGTTCTTTCAGCGAAACTGCTTTGGTGGAGGACCCTTAATGGTGTTGGGAGGGATCGGCACAGATCCTATAGGAATCCCCTCTACCACGCAGTGGGATACCTAACCAGTGTTCGATACAGAGATGGGAGTTTGTAGCCTCTTGTAGTTCCAACCCTCCAGCAAATTGGGCCTAACGCAGTTTGTTCAAGGACGACAACGCCAGGCCCCATCGATCCAGAACTGTTGACACCTTCATCCAGCAAGTGGGGATCAACCGAATGCAGTGGTCAGAATACAGTCTAGATTTAAACCCGATAAAACATCTGTGGAACGAGATTGGACGTCAGGTTCAACAGAATTACCCTCTTGCTCATCATCTGGCTCAGCTGCTGCAACTGCTCCAGCAACAGTGAAAGACAGTACCCAAGCCGTCCTACGTAACCTGGTCCACTCCATGCGTCACGCTGCATGGAATACCTCGGAAACAAGGGCGGTCACACTCGTTATTGACACTGTTTGCCAGAGATACTTTGTTGGTAATTTGGTTTTCGAGGATTGCTGGGTTCAAAGGTCATATAACTCTGCTTGCAATTTGCACTTAATTGTATTAGGTTTATTATTAAAATCTTTGACAAATAATTAATTTTCAAGTAATGTTTTTCGTGGTTTGGCATACAAGTAAAAAAGTGGTCTTTAACTTTTTTGAATAGTATATTTCATGTCTGCGTTCTTATAGCTGATAGCTCAGGTTAAATCTAAAGTAGACAAAATGCATAAAATGGAATTTGGAGGTCACTCGGAGAAAAAAACATTTGCGACAATTTTTTGATGTCTTCAAAAACACAGACAACTGTTGTAATTCAATTTAAAAGTAATTTCTGGCTGTAGAAGTACTTTATCGACCGCAGACTCTCTTATACTACATAACAGAATACCCAACTCAACCCGGTAAACCCGCTCCTTCAAACAGCCGAAAAGAGAGAGAAAAATAGTAACAAATGAGCCGGACATTAATCAAACCACGATACTAATTTTGGGAGATATTTTATTAATAGGCTGTACAGTAGTTACTATAATATCAAAAGCAATTTTGTGTGTCTTACAGAAATATGTAAATTATTAATGAAAGTGAACTAATGATCAATTTAAAATGCACTCATTAGGTGGAGTAAGTTATAGAATATGCGTAGATACTAATTGGAAGTTGATAATGACATTGGGACAGTTATGCACTGATATTTACATTTTCTTTGATATGTCATAAAGCAGTAATAATATTGAAATGAAATGGCAAGCTATATTACAGATGATATAGAGCAGTTCAACCAAAGCTTCCACACTACTGAAGAAATCTTAGGGTTAGGTATATAGTCTGGAACCAAGGAGAAATTTATATAAAATTAGTTTAAAATGTAGGAAAACCTTATAGAGAAAATTTGAAATTTATTTCTTAAATGAGTATTAAAGATAATTATTCAATATAAAATATAATAGGATTTCTGCCTCCGTTTACCCAATCCTTTGCTGAAACGGATTGATTAGTATTGTATCCTTATACTTCCCATTTTCATGTAATAAAAGATAATAATGAAAGTATATTTAAACTGAATCGAAATAAAAAATACATTTTAGCGGATGTGAGGACTCGAACGCATCATAGAATGTAAAAACTGAAAAGAGAAAGAAATATCTTGCTGTCATTTGATACAATCGAGGTATAGATAAAAACGGTGATTGGATTCTAGTGGTAGAACAATATTCGATCTTGAATCTAACGCTGCATGTGTGTTGTTTCTCTGTGACCTAGTGGTGAAGAGGATGGCAACTGCCCGATTCTGCTTTTTGAAAGAGATCCTTTGGCATCCGAATCCATAACCGCCAATCGTATAATGAGCCTTTCTAGCATCGCGAGAAGATGCGTTGGTAGTGCGACCCAGACAGGGCATGCGTATATAGTCTATGAGAGATCTGACAAGACCAAAGTAGGCAGTGTTAAGCTATTTTTTAGGGTACATAGAGGTTTCAGAATGCGGAGAGCATATAGCCGTTTCGAGCACTTCTTGATAATCTCTTCAATATGGTCATCCCGGGTTTAAGTCGGATCTTAAATGGACACCGAGAAGTTTCAATTTGTTGACTATCTCAACTCAACTGAAGATCGCGTTTTCGATATAATGAGGAGTTTTCTGTCTGTAGATTTGTTCGCGATGAGTTTGAGCTTTAGCCATGCGCTGTCGTTTTCAGTTGAAGTGAAACTGTTTTCACGTAGGATATTTTTTTGACTCTCGCACATTTTTGTGATGGGTGCGATAAATGTCGTGTCATATAAGCATATTTCACATTATAAGTATCAGTTAAATTAGTTGAATTAGTTGAATTAGTTGACAGAATCAGTTGTATTAGTAACCATCTGATCCTCCGTCAACATTCATATATGTCCATGATGTCTTGCTGCACTTTAGTTCTTCACCATGTGCACTGGTTCATAAATGTTTCCATTCATTATTCTTGTTTGTTTCATTTATTGCGCGCATTTAACAATATATAATTATATTACTATATGTAAAGTCTAGTGACCAGCAAGATCAGCCAGTTGGCAGAATCTGGTTTGCCTTTTGTGTTTCTCAGAATAAAATAAACAATAATGTAATTATAGTATTTAAAATTATATCGCTCTTGCATCTATATAGACTCGATGTATTTTAAGGTTTAATCACGATATTCCGCTATGTGCAAGGACCTTGCCCACAATAAAAATTTCACCATCATTATCATCAACACCATTTATTATTGTTAATTCTCTTCTTCTTCGGTTGTCCATCGGAGTCGATGATGACTGCTATGCTGAGAGGTTAGGCCTGCATGCCCGCTGGTGGGCTGCAAGGCCTGCGTGTGATGGTCAAAGAACAAGTGTTTACGATGGAACATCTCCTGCATTTCCTTTCCAAGACATGTTTGTCCTTTTCTGTTTCCAACAGATATTGAGCAGTTTTCAGAATTATTTCAGTTGAAAAGAAATTGACTTTCGAGTCCAACTCACTAAGCTGTACAACACTGTGGCCAGGACCACGACTTTCATCATATGATAGTCCACCGTGATTCTTTTAAACATCAATGTCTATTCATTCTCTTTTCCCGTATTATTTCATCATTTGTGTTCCTTGTTTCATTAAATGTATTATTGTTCAATATTATCCTGTGTCACAATGCACTGTATGCATTGAAGAATGTTGTTACGCAGTGTTAATACGCTACACAATAGATAAACAGACGGTTCGCTATCACTGAATGCGGACGAGTGTCGACCAGTGGCGTAATTTCCATAGAGTCATACGAAGTTCCTCCATCCTCTCACCGATTCGCTATGATTCAGTCGTCTGCCAATGATTTGGCTGCTACGTGCTAGGATTGCTCTAAAAATAGAATGACGACATAGGTTAAACATAACTCTTGGATCGTTGCCGTCTGTAGACAGTCTTTTCTGTTATGTGTAGTGTGTTGACGTTTGTGTTAGAAATATTTCTTTTTATTCAGATTATTAATATCATGACAGCCTCTTGTACTGTATCATTATTCGGTAAACAAAATGGGTTTAGCAAAAACTTTAATAACTGTATTGAAGAAACTGTTGGACCCACCTCAAGAGGCAGTCTGGATTGTGTATCGATAACACCTGATCATCTAATGGAGAAAATAAGCATGAACCCTCCTGTCATCGTGGACGTAAGGGAAAGCAGATTCTATCAAATCGGCCATATTACTGGAGCAAAAAGCGCAAACTGTTACACCAAAACAATGGCCAAAAGGGCAAGCACAACCTGGAAAATTTGGTTTCCCCACAGATCTGGCGAAACTGTTGTTATATATGATCAAAAGAGTGATGTACCATGCAAGACTGCCCCGTTAATGAGCTATATTAATAACCTGCTCGAGTGGGGAAATGAAGTCTACTTTCTTAAAGGTGAGTTTGGTTTTTATTTTCAATGGCTTATGAATGTTTTTTATTTTCCGTTGACATATATATAATGTTTGTGATTACTGAGCTATTGAAGTCAGAAGGGTTATTTTTATGATGTATTAGGTTTGAAGTTTTCAGTGTATAGTATCCTACTCACGTTTGTTTCACTGACGTCTTTAATTAAATGTACTACATCAGTAGACTTTCATTTTTTTAATTTTACAGTTTAATTGTCAACAAATGGTGTAGCTGTAGTCACTATTACAAAAGTAACATTGCATTTTATGTATTTGTTTTATATCTCAGTAATTTATACGTAATATCTCCAAACATTTAGGTGGATTTGAAGCGTTCAAATGGAGTATACCAAATGTTGACAGTTGGATCGAATCCTGTCTTCCTCCTGAAACTATACAACAGTATACTTGTAGTCCAACCAGCTTGGACAATGGCTCGGAAGATGTACTCAATGCCACTGTGTCAGAAATATTGCCGTTTCTCTATCTAGGTGAGAAATTATTTAAATTTGTGCAGTGCCTACTCGTCGTTCCGACTTGTCCAACGAAAAGAAGACCACCGTTAATTAACGACAGATTCATTCACATTTGAATCAAACTGATTTTATGTAATTGTATTTAGTTCTTGGTTATCCATTTATACCCATAAAATTCCCACCTATAATTGGTATAAAAATATTTAGTGCATCAAATAGGAAGCTTTAAATCATTGTTAAATGTTTTGAATTCAGACATCTACATAGTTTTCGTATCTGTAGTTTAGAAGTCCGGCCTCTAAAATTCCGAAATTATAGTGTAATTATGACACGCCTAACGAATGTATTTAATACATTTATGCAGGGGAAAATGACACTGGATTCTAAGCGTATTGATCCTAATACACTACAGATATGTTCAAAAAGTATATTATTATTTGTAAGTAAATTTATTTTTAATGAGAACCATTCATATAGTTTGGTTTTCAAATAAGAGATAAAAATCCGTGTGCCATTGGCATTAGAGTAGATTTATCTACATAGCTTTTCGGAACGGAGCATTCCTCCTGCCTACAAGCTGACACAGCCAAACACCCTGGCATTGTGCGCACGCGCATAAGCCTGCTAAATTTAGACGCTAAATATAGAAGAATGACGGAATGGAAAATATCCGCGCTAGTTAATGGCTAGAGGAGTCTATTGATTCAGCTCTTAACAACGCGCGTATACGTATTGCGAGATAAACTAAAAGTACTTTGTAGCACGGTTCTTATACCCAGGGCTCGAAATTTTCCGGATTTATCCAGATTTTTAGCACTCCGCATCGCTTTATAGGCTACGTAGCCATGTGCCACAGGAGATTGATATATTTTCCGGATTTTCTCAGAGGTCGATTTCGAGCCCTGTATACCACACTTGAAACATAATGTCAATAAATGTTTCTTTTTATCCAGTTTTGTATTGTTTCCTTACCTCGATGTACATAATTGCCTCCATTTATTTGTAATTGTAAGCCTCCAAGTATAGAAGCAGCTGTATATTAGCCTAAATCTCTGTCGTTTTTTGCTCATAGAAGATTGGACAAGAAGTATAACAACTTAAGTATGTTTATAATTAGCAGACTTTGGTTGAGGAGAAAGTATTTAGCAACTGCAGGTTCTTTCGATGTATCCAGATATAATGATTTTTCTTATATAGGTACTTTGAAAATAACGATATGTGTTACGTGAAAAATGTATTGATAGGTAACGAACGCGATGCACATGACCGGGATTTACTGAATTCCTTGGAAATTACCCACATTCTCAATGTATCTACCACCGTGCCAATGTACTTCAAGGAGAGCTTCAAATACTGCTCTCTTTCTGCTTCTGACTGCCACGCCCAAGATTTGCGGAAGTTCTTTCACACAGCTTTTAAATTTATAGGTAAGAGTGTAATCGTCTGTTTAAACTTTAACAGAAAAGGCGCAACTAAACATACAGTATATATAGCGTATTGAAGACGTTTCTTGATGCAACTTTGATTTGTGAAAAGTTGAATATACGGAATCAATATATAACCTGTTTCGTTTGTTAGTTTGATTAATTTTTCGAATAGTGTGATTGCCATCGGGGTAAGACGTGAGTGCTTCATCGTTTTTCTTGCGGAAGACCGATCGTAGTCAGCTTTGGGCATGTGAAAGTACCCTTATCATTAAAAAAATTAAACACCCTGCGTCTTTCATTTTTGACTACATTTGTCAGTCGTGCGGTTCTTTGCCGATATAATTTCCATTTCCAGACCACATTACATGATCAAATCAAACTGTATGTAACTCGAGTGATAATACATATTTTTGAAGGAACCTATATAACAGAAAATAGCTCCACAGTATCATTCATTTAACATGTTTATTAAAAAGTATTAAAAACTCATTAAATACTGAAAATGTATTTTTATGAAGTCCAATTATTTTAATGTCATTCGGTGTCTTTTAATATTAAAATAATTTCAAATATATTATCCATTGTTTTATTTACAGATGAGGCTCGGAGTCAGAACAAAAAAGTTTTTGTTCATTGCTGGGCTGGGGTATCTCGATCACCGACCATTGTGTTGGCCTATCTCCTGAAGAATAGTGCTCACGGAGTGTTGGATTTGTTGAAATTTTTGCGGGCCAAACGACCAGTTGTTGGGCCGAATATTAATTTTATGGGGCAGTTAGAACGATTCTTCGTCGACTTGAACGACGAAATTGAAAAGCGCTCTGTTTCCCTGACGGCAGAATTGTCCGGAGAGCTGAACGATATCTCTCTCATGCAATCCCGATCGTTGTCCTCCTCGTCCGGCTCTGGAGATGACACTCCAGGCCCTTACGTGATTATCTCACCATCGCAGCATCAATTTTTAAAATAAAGGCAGCATTGTGGCATAATATTAAAACTGTAAATTGTACATCATCGATCGTTTATAGTTGTTAGCGACGATAAGCGAATTTGGACTGTTCGCGAACTGTCCGGACGGTTGGTGAATTAATATTTTTATAAAGTTAATGAACCATCGGGACTGTTAAACATTAATTTGTACAATGCCTATTACCTTCTTTAACCATTCAGTCGATTAATTTTGCAATGATTCGTCCGTCAACCGTTTAGGGAAAATAGGAAAGTTGTTAGAGTCACACCAAACTCTACTCATATATAGAGATTTACATGACTTTTAAAACTATTTTGTTTGTTTGTAATCGACAGCGCTCCGGACGTTTTGCGAATGGTCAAAATTCACTTAACGTCACCAAACATAGCCAACATATTACTTTAAAATAGCAAGAACGTTAAATTAAACACTTTTTTCTGCGCATAAGGAAACCGTTTTTGTTTTTACGGTAGCATGCAGTAGGAGCGTGTATCTCGTCCTTGAGTTAATAATAGACAGTTTACGCGTAGATAATAGCGTCACCATATGAGTAGCCAATAAGCAACGTCCACGGGAGTGGAGGAGGTAACAGTAGAATATGAGTGGAATGTCGCTGCAGTTATGATTCACGCAGAAAGCTATTTAATTATGTACCGCTTTGTGTTATGTTGGCCGAAAAATGCACAGTCTTGTACATAATCATGTATCGTCGACCCTATCGTCATAATTACCTGTTGAAATAATTTGAAGTACTTTATTTAGAAAACGTTTTTTTCTAATGTGAGTTCTATATCAATACATTACATATATTCTATATAATTGTAATTTGCCTTATTTGATAAAGAATTATATACTTTCTTGAATGCGGCGAAAAGCTCTAACAAATATATTCCATACAGGCATAATAGGCCGCACTGCTATTTTTGGAAAGAATAATTTCATGAGCCTTCGTAGAAATAGTTTGTTTTAAGCGCTTTATATGCGTCTATTAGTGAGTGAACTGTAGATCTTGCATTAATGTGAAAAATGTAATTTTTAAATGGCCGAATTTTATTTTAGTTCATTATGTAACCAGAAAACTTCGTTTTCACAGATTTATGTATTAAATATTAAAAACTAGCCGAACATTAGTGACAAGGTAATAGTTGACTATCACTAAACTGGTAGTTATAGACTTGAAAATAGTACTGTATAGTGCATTATGTTTACTCAATAGTGCAAAGGCAGTTTGAAGTAAATTTACCCACGAGTTAGTAAAAGGGTATAAACGCTTGGTGCTCTAAAAAGTTCATCAGTCGGTATATTGAATGTAAAACTAATTTCACAACTGACTGTCGCACGGAGCGATGAAGTATAAGTATTAATTTGTATCGATAGTTAAGTTTTTTTTTCCGGAGCGAGGGACCAGTAAAATAGATAATCTGCTGCGGAAGAATAAGAATAACAATTTCGTCACTTCCCCAAGGTCCGAAAATAAACTAGTCTTCAAGAAAATACGACATAATATAAAAAAGTGAAACGTCGATTTATCCGAATAATAAAACTTGACCAGTTTCAGTAAATACTACGTATATGGTTATACTGTACAATAATCGAAATTTTCTGGAATTACACAGACACTGGATCTTTCACCGAAAGCATTAGCGGTTAATGGATGAATAAGCGACAGCCTTTGGAAAATTTACGTGAATATATAAACTATAAATCGCATCTCTTATTAGAGGACTACAGTAAATTGCTCGGGCAAAACACGATTCTGCAATACTCACAAAATTGATGTAATTAATCAAATTACTACATTCATCTTTTACCTCATTTTCATTAACTAAGGCTTCGTTTACGATTATAAAGTACAAGCAATTTAAGGACTACTTCAGCTAACCGATACTAAAGCAGAAATGACTTAATCATATGTTGTGTAAACTTTACTCATTCCAATCATATGCCATACCGTGAAATACAAGGATATGTCCGAGTAAATCAATACTTTCGAATTTCACACATGAGTTGTATATATATATTTGATTTGTTCACTCCGACAGTAAACAACTTTCGAAGATTTTCTGTTCATTACTACTTGCAGTCATCCTTTCCAGCCCTCAAGGAGAATAGACGAAAATATCCCTCAAGTGCATTATTACACACGGCTATATTCGTCTATCATCATCATGTGTCCCGTAACACACTGATCCTTGATGTTGGTCATCCAGTTTGTTCTGGGCCTCCCTCTTCATTTTTGTCTACTTACTGCCATTGTAGACAAGCGATTGTGTTTCTTTGTCGACAGATTTGTCCAAACCATTATAGCTTACGTTCGATCCTTACGTTCCTGTTGTTAATATAGCCTTTGGCTATTCAAGGATACAAACAATGTATCCCTTGATAACCAAATAGGCAATATGAAAATGTTTTTTTCGGGTGCTCTTTGCCGTGAAGTAGTTCAAATATCTTTGAGATTGTGATTGAGAGCTTCGTAAATACCTGCTGAGTCTAACCCTCACCTCAATTAATCACCCTCTCTTGTTGACAATCGTGTTACAACCTCCACTGCCTCTACGCACACGGTGTCCTGTGGACCACCCTGAGTGGTGGTGCGATTACACGAGGCTTCGGGACATCTTGGTTAGGCTTGGGCATACGTAGGGTGTTCTGTAAAAGTTGAGCCTTCTGGTTAAATTGCAAACATTCTTTTGAGGCCCATAATACAGAAGCAAGTTTGGGTATAGCTTGAGTGAGGGCTGGTGTTCATTTCTGTTGCATGTTAATCACACAGCCTCGTCTGCGTGATATTAAACGATTTAGCATCCC
>JAUYWV010115728.1:0-12144 GCA_032274565.1 Nematoplana nigrocapitula
GCTGAAGTTATTTAGGGAGACTTGCGAAAACTGAGATTAGATAAAGGCTTTGCAGTAGAACGCAATGCTACGAAGAAGAGCCATCAAGAAGCTCCCGTCCAACCCACGCTAGCATGGAAAAGGAGGTTAAATGAAGATGATGATAATGTATAAGTCACGGGCCAAATTATTTTTCATAGAGTTCATAATTTACCTTTTTTCTTTAATGTTTCTAATGTTATATTGTCTTTTGGACTGGTGTACACCTTGCGTTTGTTGTTGACCAAAAACGATTAACGAATTGAAGGCTACTTCTATACGTGACAAACAACTGCAGGAACACCACCGTAAATGGCTCGCCGGGTGATGGAAATTTAGGAATCGACTACAACCGTGCATAGCGAATGTAGGCCACCATTTGGATGTTAGCCTTTCCAAACCATCCCCTCATGTAGCTCAAGAGACACGTCTGCATTTTTTACAATGAGTTTACAGAAGGTTGGAAGCACCAAAATAGTAATAATCTCAACCACATTTAATCCCATTACCGTTCTAAAAAGTACAACGCAGTCAAATAATAAAACGCTAGCCATAACGCGGGTACAGGAACAAATAGAAGGAAATGACAGAACTAGTAACTGAAGTAGCCAGAAAATAAATACGAAATATATAACAAATACAAACATTAAAAATATAATGGGGAATAAAACGGCAGTGTCACAATAAAACAATTCTGAGTATACATACAGAAATATAGTGCAACCAAACTTTTGAGCACATTAGAGTATGAACCTAAAAGTCAAATAAATGTGTGAATTTTGAGTATACTTAAACAACGTTTTATGGTCTCCCGTTATACTATCTATCTATCTATCCACTGTTCTGCTTTTGTCAAACAAGTTTACGTTTATGGCATCCATTTTCTCTTATATGGTCTCCCGTTATACTATATATCTATCTATCCACTGTTCTGCTTTTGTCAAACAAGTTCACGTTTATGGCATCCATTTTCTCTTATATGAATCTGTATTTAAGTATGGTATCATGCTTTTTCTTAGCTTTTCTCGTCCACGTTTTCATGTTTTCATTAGGTTATCTTTTCTTAAGATGTGCTCTATCCAGTTCTTCTACCGTTTCAATATAGTCTGAAGTAAATTACGTCTTTCTTTTATCTCTTCTAATACTTCTACGTTGGTTTTGCGATCATGCCATGATATTCTCTCAATTCGTCTCCATATCCACATTTAGAACGCGTCTATCTTTTCCTTATCACTTTATTGGAGTGTCCATGTTTCTAATCCATAAAGGGCTACACTCCATATTATTGATTTGACAATTTTCTTCTTAGTTTCTATGTTTAATCCTTTAGTGAACAATTCTCTTCGTTTAGTCAAGACTTGCTTAGCCAACGCTATCCGTGTTCTTATTTGCTCATGCAATGCATCTACCATCCGATGTGTTAATTGTTTTATATCTCTACTTTCTAATTTTATATTCATCTTATCATTTCCAGATTCCGCTACTATTTTTAGCCAAAGATTCCGGATAAATTCCTGGCAATTAGTTTTGCTAAAATTGACGGAAAATGCTGCGAATCCTAGTCACGTTATTTTTAAGTTATTTTAAAGTGTAAATTTGTGAAACTGTAATTTACTGAGAGGAAAAGGAATAGACAGGAAACGTTTCATATAGTTGGATACTACTCGGTACTGCCCGTTGAGAAAAGAGGGCTAGGAGGTCTTGAGGAGCAAAGTGCACTGGACTCCAACCACTCCCCTCTTCCCAAACCGTTCTCCTCCCCTCTCTCATCCCAGTAAAAGTTCAGAAAGAGCACTACCAAAGTCAGCAAGCGAACAAGAAAGCAAGGAACACCACCCGTGGATCGATAACTCGACATTGCCCCAATTGCGCCTCTGTGCCGGCGGCCATTCTCTCTCGTCGCGCTGCTGAGATTGTCAACTGGAATGGCTCTGCTATAGCTGGACACACAGAGAGTGAGAGAGAACTGGATTTCACATCACCCGCGCTTTATTTGCTTGCTGGGAAAACACTTGTTGGAAGTTGAACTTGAATATTTCACACGGTCACCTGACACGGGTTTAGCCAATCAATGGGCATCGCTTTCCGTTCTCGCACGATTTTGGAGTTTTGATGAAAGAAAGCTCTGCGGGTTTGCTATCAACAGCTCAAAGAGAAATTAGTTCTCTCCAAAATTCTGCCGGAGATAAACTTTATTGAGAAAGAAGAAATCCCATCCTTTGGACTAACACTGTTAAAGGGCTCAGTGACAGTCAGGGGGGGGGAGACTGGACCTGTAGAGGTGCTCAGATCCACTTGAGCATAGCTGGAAAAGCATCTTGAGTGATTCTCCCAAGTTCTGACCAGTGAAGCAACCAACCAACATCTATGACCCCCATGCAGCCGCTTTCGCATGACGGGAGTGTTCTGCTTCGGCAGGTAAAGTGCTGCGTTCCCTTGAACCTCCGATGGTTTCTCTTCTCTCGCTCTCTTTGAACTCTTCCCCCCTTTCCCTTTCTACATTTTTCTCTCCCTATCTCTTTCATCCTCATCCTATTCTTTCCTTCTTCTTCTTCTCTCTCGTATCTCTTTTTCGTTTCTCTCTCTCTCTCTCTCGACTCTCTTTTCTGTCTCCTTTCCTCTCCCTCTCTTTTCTGTCTCCTTTCCTCTCCCTCTCTTTCTGTCTCCAACTCCTTCTCTTCCACTCTATCTCTTTTTTTAATTCATTTTTCCTTAATCTCTCCTCCCCTCTCTCTCTATTTCATTCTCATCCCCTTCTCTCTTTCTCACTTTTGTCTCCCATTCTTTTCCGTCTCTCTCTTTCTTTTCCCTCTCTGTTCTATCTATTTCTTCCCTCTTTACTCTCTGTTATGTCGCCCTATCCCTTTCTCTCCCTCTTCTGTCACTCTCTTACCTCTCTTCTCTCTCTTTCATTCGCTTTCCCCTTCGCGCTCTCTCACTTTTATATCCCCTCTTTTCCCTCCTTATCCTATATATTTTCTCTCTTATTATTTTTTCTTCCTCTTTCTTTGTATTTCCTCTATTCCCTCTCTGCTCTGCCTCCCTTCCCTCTCTCTTCCTTCTTGTTTCTCCATCCCTCCCCTCTCTCCCCTATTGTTTCTACCTCCTCTCCTCTCACCCCCCGCTTTTATCTCTCCCCACTCTTTCATTTTCTTTTCCTATCTCACTTTCTCATTCTTATTTCCCCTCTTTTCCTATCCCTCTTTTTCCCCTCCCTCTCTTTCTCCCTCTCGTTTCTCCCTCTCTTGTCACTCTCCCGCTCTTGTCTCTCTATCTCCCTGTCTTTTTCTTTGCCTTTCCTATCTTCTAATCTTCTCTCTCTTTCCTCCGGGAGGTTGGGACGCAGACGCGCCCCCTCAACCGGGAATTACAACAAACAATAACAACAAAACAGCTACGACATGCCTTCGATTCGCAAAGAAGTGATCCCCTGCTTAACATATGAGACTCCTACTGGACTGTTTGTCGTTTTGGCGAGTGGGAATTGAGTCATGATGGTGCTTCTCTGGGTCCCAGTCGATTATTACATGTTACATCATCCAGACAAATCATTTCGCTGTCCTCCACAACCCAAACCACTTACCCTACTGTGCTGAAAGAGGGGAAAAGGTGTGCCACTGGTGCTACGTGTTTGAACCCGACGAATATCCATCCCAACTTCACGAAGAGCAGCTCCCAGTGAGAACTTCATCGTCGTCTAAAGAAAAGCCACACCTGAATAGGAAGGGGGCTTTATTCCTTATTATACTACCCCAATCACGACCCCCCCCCGAAACTCCAATGGGGAGGATGTTGATTGTTTTGAATGCTTTGCGTCCTAATTAACCAACCGCGAGTGGGGAAAGAGGTGATCCAAGACAACGTGCAGCGAAGAAATCTTGAGCGGTACAAAGCTTTGCCAGGAAATTTACTACATAGATATGCCAAAGAAATGACAAACAATTCTGACCAACTGACAGCAGATTTAATTTTGAGTACAAGCATCGACGATGAAAGAGTAGTTAGTTAAATGAATATCAGGAACACCCGAAGGTGCAGTGCGGGACCCAGAGCAGCACCACCCAATTCACACCCACAAACCCAAACGACAAACAGCTCAGCCCAACCTAGGAGGCCCCAATGTTTGAAAAAGTCACAGAGGGAGCACTCCAGTTGAAGTAAAACTATACTTTACGCAGTAAACAAAATACCATAATAATATGAATATATCTGATGTAATAAAAGGTAACAAATGAATGCAGGATGTTGGTAAAAATTAGCATACTGAGAAAAAGGTAATAAATGTTCTAAATGCAAAGCTTAGACATAACGTAGAATATCATGAATGGATTGGACTGATCGAAGTAGTAGTAGCTACGTAAAAATTCGTTCACTATTTCTTCTAAAAGCACGCGTTGGTCTCGCTCCTCAATTTAAGTGTCTTCCTATCTAACTTCCCTGCCATTTCCTGCCTAATATGAACCCCGTAAATGGCTCACCCGCTCCCGTGTCGTTGGCATCGTTGTCCATGCACTCGTCGGCGGCATCGAGGATGATCCAGTGGAGCGTGTAGAGTAGTTTAGTCTCGCTCGTCTCGAACCTCTTGGGCAGCTCCATGGCTCCACTCGCCTGGCAGTCCTCGATCTTGTTGGCCAACATGGTGGAGGCGCAGTGCATCACGTGCGGGAAGCTCACCCGGATGAGCTGCCATCGGGAGATCGCCTGGATCGCCTCGCACACCGTCGGGGAGAGCCCGTGGAGGATGTTCTGCACCAGGACCCTCTCGAATGTCTGCAGTAGTCAAACACAAGCAATACAAATTCAAACTGGAAATTCTACTGCTCTTGGTGGCGCTTCGGTAATAGTGAGGCGATGCCAGTAGGTGGACCATTGGCATGAGTGGCACACGGCGAAGATAGAAATGGACAGTAGGTCTAGTGTGAAAGAGGGTGGCTGGGGGCCCTCGTGGAGTGAGCTATTCCATCTTAGGGGATGATTGTGGAGCTGAGAGAAGAAGGGGGGAAGATCAGGCAGAACCTTTCGAGAATTTCCAGCATGCAGCACCAACCCTGAAGGTTGAGTGGTAACGAGAGGTCGGACAGAGCGGCAGCGGGTGGTGCCTCGCTACGGTAAGAAGGCCTGGGGTGTCTGCTCGACGTGACCAAATCAACGCTGAAGTGAAGCCAGCAAAGAAACCACTGGCCCACGAAAGAACCAGAATAGTAAACGGTATTGGCGAAGTTTAACTGGAGAAAGATCGATGTCGTTATATCTTTCGGCGGATGCGCACTGGGCATTTTCTGAAGTTTGCAGCATACAGACAACGAATCGGACTCCAGACAGCGGGGCACTGTAGACGATGTGAAGAGGAGCAGGAAGACGTGGAACACATCGTCACGCAGTGTCCGGTCGAGATCGAGAGGTGAGTGGTGGCCGGTGTAATGCGACTGACCTGCATGAGCCAGCTGATTGTCCAACCTTCAACCCCATACAGCAGTATGAGCATCTGAGCAGTCTGATTCTGGATATGAGATGTCAGTACTTACTTTATATTCGTTCTGACTACTTGGCCGTCCCAATTTCTCTTTGTAATCTTAGCGTCGCATTTAGCGCAGATTGAGGAAATCTTGCACTGGCTCCTCTGCTTCTCCATGCACGGGGATTTGATAAAATGGAATCTGGTTGTGTGTAGATAACGGCAATTGATGTAAAATAATACTTTCTATTTATTGTGAGGCTTTTTAATGCACTTTCTGATACGCATGGATTGGCAAAATGATGTGTGTTCGCGATCTTCTCCTAGACCATCAATCGGAGAGATCTCAAAATTTGGGGCATACCACCCTTTGAATGGCGGAGCAATGGGTGCACTATGACTTTTTGTAATTTTCACTTTTTACCTGCTTTTCAAATGCGATCTTTTAATAAAATTTCGTGGAGATAAAGAGCACCTTACGTCGCAGTGAAATCGCCACTAATTATACTGATTGATTTGGTGAAACACATTATACGCAAAATTTTCAAATTTCTATTACTGATTCCAACAAAATTTGCCGCTTAAACATAAAACAGACTGCAGAATCAAATTATTGATTAATTTGTTAACCAATGAATATATAAGTCGACTTGGGAATTGAATTATATTGTAATTCGTGAAAAAGGCCAAAGAAAATCAAATCAACTAATGACTTCCAGACACGGGCTGCCAAGAGAATCAGAGTGCATCGAAAGGAAGAAACGGACAATGCACTGGTCGACTCTAAAGCAACTGCGATTTTAACATTTATTGCAAGTGATATTTATTTGGTTACATTCACAGCTAGCGGACTTAGATACTGCCAGAAAAACAAACACAGACTGGTTTTCATAGAAGTATTTCTCAAACATCTGACTGTAGTACAAAGTGTATTTACTCACAAGACAGGCTCCATCCCGTGCTGAATTCGGCTGGTTGGGTTGGATGAAGAAGCTGCAATGGAGGAAGAAGCGAGAGTGAGAATCTACTTATGCTTACCACTGCACAACCAACTACTCACCAGGTTTGTGTCAGAAGGAAATTCTGGATTGGAAGTGGGAGGTAGCTCTCCACATCGCGATCGTCCGGGTGATTCTTTCGCTTTCCAGTTGCCATGGTGATTTAGGTTGGCCTTGGAAAAGCTGAAAAGTCTGCAGTGAATCCGAGATTAGACTGGATTTCACTCATCGCTATCCATTGGCAATCTAGAAAAGTTGAATATTTGAAGTTTCAAATTGCTGAATACATTTTGAAAATTAAATATATTAATTTACATACTGTAAAACAAAATGCAGCCAACTATTATGACACACAAACCATCACTGTGCAGTTAGTCCGGTTGATAAAATGAAATTTTCAGATTTATCAACTTCTGTAAAACTCCATTTCATTAAATATGATTGAAAAAATATATCGGAAGAATTGTAATACTAGCACTGGAAATGCTCGCAGTTTACAATGGAAATTAAATCTTTGCCAATGTCCAAATCACATTTTTATACATCTCTTCTTTTTGGGTTAAACATATTCTGATTGAGTTACTACTATCTGAGAATTTTTACACAATTAATGGATATTAAGCTTAGGTAATAAAAATGGCATTCAATGTTCAGCTTAATAAATTTTATGGGATATGATAGTTTTAATATATATATATAGAATATTTTTCAAAGGTTACACTTGGTACATAGAAAAGAGAGAGTACAGGATAAATGATCAAACAATGATTTGAAAATTATATGAGCCACTCAGATATAGAAAGGTAAATTAAACTTAAATTTTTCTTAGTGACATTTGTAACTGCAAAATTGATAAAATCATTAGGCAATGCAGCCATCCAGTTAGTTTGATTAGTAATTCAGCTAAACCTCTGAGTAAATACTAAAATTACTAACAATAAGTACATTGACTGTAATATTTACAATAGTCTCAGTGATCATCATGCCTGAGACAATGAATATATTTTATTTACAAGTTCACATGTACCCACGCTAGCAAATTTTGCATAGGACAATCTACAGTAGTAGGCCATTCATTATTAGATATAATGAACATAAATTAAGTCTTTTGGAAAACAATGAAGCTAGGGCTCTGACTGTAAATAGTGAATGTTGCTCATGGATATTTAGATATGACTATTGTGGATATCATAGTCAACATTTTACAAATTAAGCACACCCGTTGAAGAAAGTTTGTAAATAAAAGATTTGTAATAGTGGGTAGTAGAAAAGCTCCACGAGACAGATTAAATGCCAGGTGTGTGATGTCAATCACCACCTATATCTGTAGAATACAATTTGGTTGAATTATACACAAATTTTGGTGTTTGATAAATAATCCTAATAAAAAATAAAATACTCAAAAATGTGATTACACACACACACACACACACACACACACTTACACACTTATACACTTACACAGAAATTTACCAAAAATATTTTCATTATTGTAATTTAGAAATATTGAGGGTTTAAAACACCCAATTTTAATTATTGTTATATATGTAGCTACTACTAAGAAATCTTCATTTCAGAATTATTATTTTGAGCTCAATGCTATATGTATATATAACCTGGCCAGTTAAAACAAGACTGATTTTTATTTACTTTGTATTGAAATATAAAATATAATTTTATAAATTTTTCACATTACAGTAGATCTTACAAATTTTGAATAATAGGTTTACTATCACTGCAATAATTCAATTAATTAAAACATGTAAAAATATATAAGCTAGTTAAATAAGTACTTATATTTATTTTATAACATTAGAGGTTACCTATACAATAAACTGAAAAATGTGTAATTGAACTTGTGATTTTTTAACCAATATAATTATGGGATTGGAAATATTGATATTAATTAATGAATCAACTTAAAATTAGACAAAATAGACTACTGAAAATTGTACACTGCCAATACTTCAGACATAGTACTAATGATTTACATAAAAAATTAGAAATACTAAAATTCTTTGACAATTACAATATTAGACTCTTGTTCAAATTCATAGATTATGTTATCACATTGAAAGGCCCTGATGAATTTCAGTCTTATTTTACAACGAATTAATTTATTCATACATATTTAAAGAGGCAAATAACAATGTTCACTTTATGCAACAAAAGCTAAAATTATTACATATACAAAATATTAAACAAATAAATCTATTTAAAGTAAATATTACAAAAGATACAGTATAATTTAAAATTACTAACTGCATGGCAAGAGCATTTATCTTTAATCTTATACTCTTTGGTTGTCAGTTAGATATCCTAGCAAGCATCTAGCATCAATTTGGTGAGATATTATTATTTTTGTTTATTTATTTTAAGGGGCCAAATTTCTGGTACATACCTGTATTTATATTTATACATTTTTTTATTTTGTAACTAATAAAAATGAATTTAATTATATTTACTTTTTGATTATTATTGCTTAAAATGGAAGAAAAATAAATGGTACTTTCTAATGAATAATTTTGAGAATAGAGATTAGTTATAGTTACTACTATGATGTAATTGGTTGAAATTATCATTAGAAAATTTAGAAAGCAAGTTATGTGTTAAAAATTTTCAAAATAGGCTCTATATCATATAAATATAAAGGATTTTATTTCTTAATTATATAGTTAACTGATATTAATAATAATATTATAAACCAAATTAAATATATAACAAGACATAGATTAATATTTTTTTAAATTAAAATAAATAATTATAAGATGAATAGTTTTATTTTATTTAGTCTTACAGAAATCACTATTATTTGAAAAAAATTACAGCATACCCGTGTTTCGCTTTGGCCAATAAAGCAGAAATATAGTATGTGGCTATAAGTGAACACGGTTTGTTAGGAATAGACAAATTGATAAGAAAGCTTGAACCTGAAAATTTACAGAGAAAGCTGTGCATAAATGAATTGTCCGGACTTTCTGTTTATCTGTAGTATATTGATTTGTCATGCAGCACATAATAGAGTATCCTTTCTCTATGATGTAATAATCACTCATCTGTAGCCTATTGATTTAGCATTGTAGCAATCACTTATCTGCAGCATATTGATTTAGCATCGCAGCAACTGCTTATTTGCAGCATATTGATTTGTCATACAGCACATCAAATATATGTTTTTGGGGGTATTTTCTGCTGTGGGCCTCTTAATTAGAAATTTTGCATCTCTTGGCTATTTTTCCCATATTATCCATTGGTGTAGCATTTTTTGAGTTATCAAATATGCAAATTAGTCAAGAAAGTTGGGAGATAATTATTGGTCAGATATATATACATACATACAGACATTTATCTAATTATAGATAGGAGACTTTATTTTTTCTAAGAAGGAATTTTAAATATATGTCACTATGGATTTTTATTATTTTTGGTTTTTCTATATTTATATCTCATGACTACTATTGGAGATTATAAATATTTTGTTAGAAATTTTAAAAACTTAGATAGTATAATATAGATACAAGCATTATTATTTTATTAGTGAAATAGGAAATATAGCTATATTTATAGTAAATATTTGTAAAGTTTAAATCATTTATTTTATATATATTTATTTTGATAAATTTATTAATATTTATATTTTATATTTTCATTTTCCAAAATACTAAATAGAATATTTAAAATTTCTTTCAATTCTTTTTATTTTTTTTATGTATCATATTTTAATAGAGTAAGGTAACAGCTAATTATTACATATTTACAATAATTTTAATATTTATCATTAATATTATTAAATAATTATTAATATATAATTAATTTAATATTTATTATTGATAAAATAAAAATCAATCAATGTCAACATGTTGTTAATATTATAAAACAATGTCATCAATAGTATCAAAAGTATATAAGCAAAATTGTACTATGCTGAAATTAGTAATTATTTCCTTCATTTAATAACTTATTTTTTTAATTTTCTTCAAAATAAAACTGATATAAAAACATTTTCATAATTATATATATCTTCAAGACTTGTAAATAGGCAGGAATAAAATATTATATAGAATTTCAATAAATAGAATGACACTATGAGCTAAGTCTAACATACCTCCTCGTTATAATTTTCCGTGGAAAAATATACTCACCGCGCATATAATAAATAATCTGTTGTTAATCAAATTGATAAAGTCAAACAAATACTAAATTCGCATAGTGTTACGGAAAAGGGTTTTATAATTCAAATTCTCAAAACTCAGTAGATCTATAACTAAGGTCATAAGTATTATTGGGGATCTCATAGTAGTCTAAATATTTACGTTGTGCATTTTTACTTTTTCGTGTTATTAAATTGTTATAAGCGTGTGTGAAATTTCTACATCATTTTACATTAATTGACAGTTTGATCATTAGCAGTATGTATAGAATATATTGCTTTCCAACAGCACGTTAGTACAACCACAGTAAATATCCGAATTATTGTATGTAAATCCAAGTGAACGATTGATAGGAGAGAGGACATATATTCTGAAATGACCACGCCGGTTAGGGGGAGGGGAGGTTGGACAAAATGGGACTTGCGTGACGAGGGAGGAGGGGAGGGTTTGAAAAAATGTGACGCCACATTTTTTTTCGTTGTTTTAAATTTCTGTTATTAGTTATAGTTTTATTTTCTACCGTGTTTAAACTATGAAGGCGAACAAATACAATCTTTTTAATAATAATCTGTTCGAATCCTACTAGAAGGCATATCCCGACAAAACGAAATATAAATGTCAGAAGGACGTAATGAAATTAAGGAATGTCTTAAAAATGAAAATCTACCTGTTATGGAATTAGAAAGTTATGTGAAGTCCTTGCAAGAAAAGTTCAAACGTGAAGAACTCAGGAAGAAAGGATCATTAGTTAGAGGGGCGTGTGCAGAAGAAATAGCAGGGATGGGTCTGAACTGGAAGTCGAGTTATCCTCCCAAGAAAATTTTGAAATTTAAAGTGCGTTTCCTTGCATTTGAGGCATATTACGGGGCTATGGATAGGAGTACTTAAAATCCCAAATATATGACATTTCTATCACTAGAATTGAAAACATTTTTTTATTTAAAATCTATTTTATTGAAAGGTTTATAATAAAATGTAATCAAAAACTTACAAAATATATTTCAATAGGTTCATGCAATTTTGAAAAAAGGCGGCGCGGATGGGCCCTGACGAAGAGCGACACAATCAATCGATTTTATTGAATGGATAATTGGATAATTGAGGTGGTGGACTGGCTGGACTTCTGTATGACGCGCTTCCATTCTGTACCGCGCATTGTCGGGAAAGGCTGCAATTTTGAACTGCCCAAACGGCTCAAATCAAAATGCGCAGTGGTTAATGTCAATAATAAAGGGGGAGACGACTGCTTCAAATTTGCGGTACTTAGTGTACTTTATTATAATGAAATTGGAGGCCATCGATATCGGGCAAGCAAATATGCTCCATACATGGAGGCAGTCTGCTGGAAAGACCTAACATTCCCTATGACGGCGGCACAGTTGGGACTTTTTGAGAGAAACAACCCCACTCTCAAAGTGAACCTGATAAAGTGGGTGGAGAAGGACAAGAAAAACCCCGTCCAATTTGTTTACAATACAAAATCATCCGTTAACGAGGGCGACCGTGTGATTAACATTATGGC
>JAUYWV010115739.1:0-12144 GCA_032274565.1 Nematoplana nigrocapitula
CTTCAGTCGAATTATTTCTTTCAATTGATCAAACTGCGTCTGGAAAAATTGCTTTAATTCTATCACGTTGTCCTCGTGTAGAGTAGATTTTCGTGATTTTTTGTCATGATTTAGCTTATTTTTTTCAACCACGCGCCAGTAGTTTTGTTTTATTGTGCATCGCGTCAGGTTTCCACCACGTTAATTGGATTGAATGGATTCTTCACAATTAAAGAATCATTGTCCCAGTTCAGGTAGAAAATGCAGTTGTTGAGATCATCTTCATAATTTTGGTCGAAAGCGAGAGAGGTCGATTTTACTAAGAATTGTTTATTAAACAGCGGAATCTGTAGATACTGTAAAAACTGTTGCTAAACATAAACTGGAGATTCCTTAGAGATTAGGTGTCACCAGCTGAATTTTCTGGCATGAGATATTGGCGCAAATTTCGCGTGAGTGGTGTTCGGTGCTGATCGGCGGTTTTTTGTCGCCGGCTGGGTTTTTGGAGGTGATCGATATCGGAGTTGGTGATGCGAGCTCTGCGTGAGTGGTGCTCAGCGGTGGTGAGTTGAATGGCGAGACGGTAGCAAGGGACAACACGACTAGGTGACGTGGGGGTGAGTCGCTGAAGTTTCGAAGACTTGGACGAGCACCCTGATACGGTCGGGTCAGAGCGCCCAGTACTCCGATCTCGTTCGACAGCGAGCATCGCCGTGAACTCATACGACGGAGAGGCCACGCGTTTTTTTGGTCATTTGATGACACCTGAGCTGAATTGTTTTTCCCTGATAAACTTTTCTCAACTTTTCGCAGTAATTAAATATAGTGGTTTTTATATATCTGCATCTTCTCAATTACAGCGTAGGGTACCGTATCAATCCGGGCCCTTAATTGTGACATCCCCCTAAAAAAACTGGGGCCTTTAAAAATATACGCCCTCTGCCTCTTCTTCCTAATCATGACCCTTCTTCCTTTTTCATTTTTGCGCCCTCTGACTGCGCCTTCTAACTATTTATGCTCCTCCTCTCTTTCTCCTATTTTTCTACTACTGGAAGAAAGGTTTTGGCTTTCATACTCATTTATGACCTGTCAACGTTTCATTCGCTACACGAACAATCTGGTAACATCCCTGCAGATTCAAAATATCAGCGTTGTTGTGAATGAAGCCAATAAGGTCACGAAAACACGTGGGCAAGGTGGCAGAAAGCTGGTTTGCCAATCCGAAGCAAATGAGTCACAGTCAATGCTCCTCCACTTAGTTTTCCTAGTCGGCGTGGTCGGCAAATTTGTCGCAACAGAGGCGTACTATACAAACAAACTATACATACCATACCTTTTCTTGACCGTATCATAGTAAGCGAAATGAAAAGTCGGTTCGAAAGGGTACAGCGTGCTACTGTTGGAACTGTTTTCGTATTTCCTGCCTTTTCTAATATAATGGTAGAACACATTTTTGTTTTATGTTCAATGGCTGTTCAGCATTTTGCAAAGAACAAACAAAAAATAAATATTAGCCTATTGCGATTGTTGCCTACCAAACACGACATTACATATTTAGCTGCGCGTGTCTACTTTAGTTTTTCTATTCAAAACCTCCTTGATGTTGACGCTCTTGACAATGGAGAAATATCCGCTATCCGATTGACATAGTCTCATTATCCCAAATTGTGTGTTGTGTCGGGAATTCTTAAAATTGTATTCAACTCGGATTATTACCATATTTTTATAGGGTGATGTCAATTGATTTTCCGTCTATGCGCTTGATCCCATCCCCACATTATCGCGTGTTCTGTGTTCTGTATGATTGACAGCTTCTTCATATTTCCCGTCACTTTTAGCAGCGGCCGCTGCTATACACCGTCAGTCAGTCCGGACAAGCGTAGGAACCTCTGCACGTCACGTTGCCTGACTATCTCGTGGTCTGGACTCGGCCCGAGCACTTTCACTCTCCTCGCTGTTGTCAGAAGCGGGCATCTCCAGAGTAGGTGTTCGAGGTATCCCGTCTCCTCTTCGCATCTTCGGCATACATTGTTATCTCCTTTCCCGATCTTCTTCCTGTAGCTGTCCAACTGGTACCAATGCCCCATTCTCATTTGCGCCAGCAAAATGTCTTCCTTTCTGGTCAGCGGTCTCTCCGGTTCTGTCTTCATTTCCATCCACTTCGCTGTTTCTTCCCCTTTCTCTCGCGTCTTCTTCGCGTGTTTCTTCATAGCCGCCTTCATTGCTCTGTAATCTGCAGGGGCGTTCTGTTCGTTTCCTCATCCCTCCTCCGCTAAAAGGTTCGCCCTCTCATTTCTATCTATCCCGCAATGGGCTGCGGTAGCCATTGAAAGATAACTTTCTTGTTCTTCTGTAATTGTGTCTCAAGAATTCAGAGAAATTCAAGTTTCTAAGATCATACATCCCACTTGATAGAGGTCAAGATTAGACTGGAGGAGATTGCCAGAAATGCCGCAGTCACTCTGACACCTGAGTTTGAGTTTGAACTGTGAAACCTGAAGTGTGCGAAGTATTGCTTTTTATATTATGTAGATGCAGAAAGTATTGACAATATAGTATAGACAGACCGAAAGAATATACAATCTATGGTCAAGATACAGTTGAATCTGTGGGGAAGAGTGCAGAGAGTGGGCTGGCAGGTGAAGGGGGGAAAGTTAACGGATCAGGAATACTCCATATAGGATTTCCAAAAAGTTACTGACTTTTTGGAGATGGTAGAAAAAAGGAAAAAATAATGAAGTATGATCATTGAACAGAAGATCCACCAACGGAGAAGATTTGAATAGATAACATCAGAAATTTTGGAGAAAGGGAAGAAACAGCGCGAGGAAGATGGCCGCCACGAGAAATACTAACAGCTCCGGATAGTGTTAACCGCGGTTAGTTTCTCCTAAAGTTAGCATTTCCTTTTGATCTGAAATAGTTTTACTCTAAAAAAACTCACAACCTCATTTTCAGTAAAAAAAAGAGTCAGCTCAACCAGAGCTAAAATTAAAAATTGCCGATAGTTGCATTTCTATAGGGAATCCCACACTAAATTCCTCGGCTTTACAATTCAATTAAACCTTAACTGGGATATTCATGTAAATTAAATTATAACCTCGTTGAATAGGCACTTCTATTTATTTTATAACATTAGAGGTAACCCAAACAGTAAACAGAAAATTATTTTATTAAAGCGAAATTAATTAATGAGTCAACCAACTTCAAATTACAAAAAATAGACTACTGAAAGTTTTAAACTACCAAAACTTAAAAAATAGTACTGTACTATTGATTTGTATAAAAAAACAGAAATGCTAAAAGTTTCTGACAATTACAATCTTCGACTGTTATTGCAAATTCATAGATTATGATATCACAATGAAAGGACCCTGATGAATTTTAGTCTTATTTCACAAAAAATATAATTCTTTTCATACCTATCCAACGAGGCAGAGCAGAATATCAAATTCACCTAAATTGCATTGCTTATGCAGCAAAGGCTAAAATTATTGATAGAGCTTCCATTCTCTGGAATAATCTACACTATAGTTAAAGATAAATTAAACAAATAAATTTATATTCAAAGTTAATATTACAAAATATTTTATTACAAATTACTATCCGCCCGGAAAGGCCCAGGAATTTCTCCTTAATATTATACTCTTTGGTTGCCAGTTAGATCTTGTTGCAAGTTATTTTTTATATATTTGTCAAGTTGTCTGTACGTAAGTGTGTGTGTGTGTGTATGTGTGTTCCTCTCTCTGCGGGTAACATAGGGGGGCGAGGTCGACCTCCGAGGTCGGGGTCGAGGTCAAGAAGGCTAAAAACGGTGTGAAATAGCCGTTTCATGCAGAGTTTGTTTGTTCCGGGTGGGCGTTCAGACCATTGGTGCCAGCGACCAGAAACTTTGCATGGGTGACCCGCTCAACCCTGCAGGTAACATAGGGGGGCGAGGTCGACCTTCGAGGTTGGGGTCGAGGTCAAGGAGGCTAAAAACGGTGTGAAATGGCCGTTTCGGGCAGAAGGAAACCTCTCGCAGAAACTTTCATAAAACAAAAGTTGCAGGTCACCCCCGAAAATGTGGAACCGGACTAGGGCAGCGTTAGGGTTAGGCATGTACCCTATTCTATTGCCCAGCAACGCGGGTACCCTCTGCTACTTTTATATATTTTAAGGTGACAAATGAATGGCAGCTGCATTTTTATTTCTACATTTTAATCTTATCTAATTTTTAAACTCTCACTAATAAAATAAACTTCATCCTTATTAGAAACTATCGATAACTTAGCAAACCATTCAAAGCAATCACGAGTAAGAATCGTGCTTTTTTAACAAATTGTTTTTTTAAATAAGGCTGCATGCACTATCTATTGTTTTATCAGTAATAAACAATGAACTACATATAACTGTTAACTGCCCAAGTTAAATCTTCATCAATTCCCTCTCTGGACTACTAACTACCCCTGATCTGGAAAATGTCACTATACTAAACCACCCCTAGCCGCAAATTTGAACCGGTCAGTGTGGGTATGAAATGAGTAGTTTGAATATTCCTTTTAGCTTCAATGACCAAACTCCCGTGGAGAGCGGTGGGCAGCGTGGGTAGATCTAGTTATAGCTTCAATCAGGACGGAACGACTCCCAGGATCGTATAATGGGCATCGCATCGTAGATTCATTTTCGTCGTCTCCTATATATATATATATATATATATATATATATATATATATATATAATTCCATTGCTTCCTTGGCTGGCTCCACCGCCGAGTAGATAACAACGAAGTGGAGCAGCATAGTAGCAGCAGTTCGCAGTAGTGCAGTAGTGAACCAACCTACTACTTGCTAGCATCTGACTGGTTGACGCGACGATCCGCCTTCCAAGAAATCTGATTTGCTGATCTGGCGCTGGATCTACAGTAGTGTGAGAAGAAGAGCCGGCGTCTCTCTCTCTCCCTTTTTCCTATTTGAATTTATTATTTAAGTATGCCTCCCGTTCGATGACGTATGCACCGATGACGCTGCTGAGACTCACGACGACGACAATGACGAACAACATGCGAAAGAGCAGCAGCAGCAGAGGGACACGAAGGTAGTCCGGCGAGCGAGCGAGCTTGGTTGTGAGACGACGGCAGAGGACAATAAACTACTCTGACTAATTTTCATCCAGAAGGGTGCACACCATATCGGCACACACATGCGCACACACTGGTGATGATCGCAACGGAAGGCATCCCGCCGCTGAATCAGCGGACACACACCGTGTACGATGCTCGAGGAAACCAATTCTGGAAAACCTGTTGTTGCACGTGATTGGAAAATGTTTGGCGGTTTCACTCCTCCTCTCAGTTCCTGCATATCTGTCGCCGCCGCCCAGCGAGGAGTTCTATAATTAAAGCCACTTGCATTAGTAATCATCACGTTATCCGACTGAGGACTCTCTCACACGCGTTTCATTTCCCCGCCCTTCAAATCGGACTTATGTCCGACGAGAACGCCTCACAGACACACCGCCTTGTGTGCTCGACTGTAACGCCCAAGAAGATGAACTGTGGAGAGACATAGGAAGTATAGGCACAATTCGCGTTCATTTCGTCGAGACTAGTAAGTTCTACTGTGTTTAACTTTTCTTCAGTGCGTTTTAATGTATAAAATCCGTGTTTTTCTAAAAACATTCGAGATAGAAGTAGATACTTCAAAACTACAAACTTTACCGATCAAATGTGATGTTTCAGTGTATATCAATTCTGAAATTTGTTTAATCGATATTGATATTTAATTGACTTGTATGAAGAAACTGCACAGTCAGCCATTTCATTCAGCTATCCACGTTCTCCTCATAATAGCATTTGCCATGTCAGGACGCCTAAATAACAAATTGTAATCAATGAAGCTATATTAACGCGGCACTCATAACGCAGGCTATGTACAGTTGGTCGTTCAATCAAACTCCTGCCATCACTCTCGCATTTACTTCCGTTGAAATACAAAAAAATACTATGCGAGATGTACCACATGAGGTTACTAAAAAAATGAAAGACGTGGTCGGAATAACTTAAACAATAGCGCTATGAAGATCTTTTTGTTCAGTTTCCAGGAAGAACTACGCTGATCAAAAAGTGAGATGATATTTCAAACTGCCAAATGCAGAAGGATAAAATGTAAATATCCTCCTAGCTACAGATGATATCCTACATCAGCAGCGCATCAGATCATGTCGAATTTATCCGATAGTCTTGGTGACGATTCATGTATGATAGTTTGATTTGAAATAAACCGCGTTTTTAATTCAGTGTTAAAAAAATCCAAGTCTATATTCCTAATGGACTGCTGGTGTGCCCTCCTCGGACGAGGTTTGGCGACGGACACAGCCCACACCAATGCCAATTTCCTCCTGGTCTTCCTGGATAGATAGGTCTTTCCGCTCCATTCATTGATGTTATCCAGCCAGCATTTCCTGAGCGCACCTCTGTATCTTGTTCCTGCAACAGCCTCCCTTCATTACCAACAGTGCCAGAACTCCTACACTGCCCCTAACCACGTGCAAGTTAATATATAGGCATTTAGTTGAATTTAGTGGATAACACTAGCATTGTTGATCTCTCGATGCCAGGCTTACCAATGCGATTATGACGTTATACGCAACTTTCAAAATATTGATTTAACATTAAATAATTTACTCCTGGAAGTATTGTAACTATGTAGATCTGCCATGATATAGACATTAAAATTATTGTCATGGGATGGCGGGGGGGGGGGGGGGAATACCATATCACTATAAATAATTTAATTTATTCGTTTTTGAGAGCAAAAAAGTGGACGACATCAATCTGAGAAACGGTGAGATCTCGTACTAGATGAAATAAGGAGAGATGGACAAACACTTTCATTTGAGCACCAAACGATACAAGTTAAAACATTGATCTACAATAGCATTACTTAAAATCCGGTTCTGATCAGCATCTCTGGCAAATTGTTTTCCCGCGTCAACTCAAAGAATACCAAGACTGAAAATATCAACTGTTGTAACGAAATATCTACAAGTACCTTATCGCGTAGTTGACAAAAAGTGGTTATACACAAAACCAATGGGTTTCCCGAGCACATGCGTTTCTTAGAACAGTCCTTCATATAGAGAAAAAAATGCTGGATTCTAAATCACCCAATACTGTATATAAATCGATATCTAAGCACTTTGAGATTGGGTATGTTATCAAACCGATAGGCTAATGTGTGTTACATGACATTCCTCCACAGCCACCTTTGTAAACTCATAATTTTGCTTTTTGTTTTCTGAAATGCACAAGCATCCTCGGGATAAAGATGGCAACGTGTGAATGCGGCTGCGTATGACTTTTTAGTGTATCAAGATTGTAACGAGGTAAACAATGCTTTTAATTTCAGTTTCATCTTAAGAACCGAATAAATGGGTGGTATCGTTGTTTTCTGTGTTTGTCCTGTTCGAAGAATAGACCACCGCAGACATACAATAAACAATATCTCTCTCTGTCGCCTCTTTCATGAGCACAAAAGCGGAATAGGTGCAGCACAGAAAGTCGTTACAAACTGGTGAAAAAGTTCTCAGAGAAACATAAATCACCTTCCGAGCGCCCGTATCAAAGCAGCTATAAAACGGGGAAGAGAAAAGAGAGCTTGTGTACCAGAAAATAAATTAAATTGCACACACGAGCTACAGGTTTATGGCACTTCCTTAAGCCCCGTCACAATCATCGGGTTTCTTCCTGTATATGGACCGGCAACATAAATGATCGGCGTATTAAAAGCTATGGCCCGGCAATGCTAGCAGTATATTATCACTTCCTTATTCATTAACGTCCTACTTCACTGTGATTATTAATTTTTCAATTTATTTGATCTCTTGAAACATTACACTGTAAATTAATGACCAAAATTATATCACTATAGCGTTGTTGATTATAATGAGAAGAAAATATACTGTTATATTATTATTATGTGGGATTACAGATGTTTGTCGGGCCTTGTATAGGAATGGACAGAGAGAGAAACTACTTGACACAAAAGATGACCCGTATATAAAATAACATGCATGAGCACTGAGCAGTCATGATAATCAGCAAAATCGCTCGGCAGAAAAGTATGAACGTTGACAAAGGACGGGTGTTCGCTGACGAAGGCTGGCTGAAACAATCGACAAGTTCGATGGGATGGTCAAGGGATAATATCACTGATGATATGTGGTCGTGAATGCAGCTGAAATGCGACGACTTTTGAGAGAGAAAAAACTGTGGTACAAGAACATTGTTTACGAACAGTATAGGGCGATGAGCTCTGTTCAGAATTTGTTCCAAAGCGATCGGAAGGACAGATAGATGAGTAGACTCAAAAACAAAGTTGCAGCATACTCTTCAATTCATCGGTAGTTACTTAATTATAGAATTGACATGTGTGTCCCATTTTAAACGGTCGTTGATGGTAACACCAAGAAGTTTAGCTTATTGAACGATCCAGGGTATTTGTCATTTTGATTTGACAAGAAGAGCGATTTACATTTTCTAACATTTAGCAGTCAATTTATGCGCTTCAGACCATTGAGTCATATATAAAACATTCTGTGGTTAGGTTATCTTAGCAAACAGAAATCTTAGGGAACATTTGCTATCAATGCCTTCGTCGGCGATCCTCCTCACGTATACTCACGTATATATGCATCTCACTGTGTCGACTGGACTAATTAAGCAGAACGGAGAATATAATTCAATTGAAGAAAGTTTGAGCTCGTAGGCTCTCTAGAGAAGCACTTCTTAACCTTTCTAGACTCGCCGAACCCTAACGAAGTCTATACCTAACACTGGTCGACTTCCTCAAATTTTAAATAACATTAAAAAACAAAAATGTCTGCAAATTTAAGGCTATACAGTACAGTGCACATTTGAAATGCTACTACTGTTTAATTATCACATGTTTTGAAAATATACAAAACTAAGTCATCACAAAATGCACAAAGATCCACAAAATGACTTGCTTAGAAAAAATTGTTTTCGTGACATAATCTGGAAAATGCGTAGTTTGGTTTGGCAAGGACCACCACACTCATTCACTTACGCATGCAAATCTGTTCATTGTCTATGTTGTAATGTCAACCAGTCTCGAAAACTAATGGCGTTAATATCTCCACAGGATATATACTCTTTCTATTTGGCGACACCAAATGTCGAGAGCGTTGTTGTTTTAAAGAGTTGTTGTTGAACCCGGCTCTGCTGTAGTTGTTGACGTTACGCCTCAGGTCTCAGTTTCTTTTTGAAAGTTTTCCATATATCCATGTTCATATTTGGTATTCTACACAAGTCCGCGTCTCTGGTAATGGCATCTCTATACGAAAAAGCTTCTGTCATCGGGCATCTGAGTAAAACTTGATTTTTGCATCTTCTTTCTGTTCCTGGCATCACCCGTAGCTGTCGTCATTCTATTTCCCGATTCTGTTCCTCTCTAGTTTCCGAGCGCGATAAAGTGACCTGTCCTAAACTTTTAACAGATCGCATTTCTCTTGGTACATTCCTTTTCTCTTGCACACTTCACACACCCTCTTCACCGTACATTCTCTGGCACCTGTTTATGTTTCCAGTCAGTCACTGTTTTTCAATCTGACTTTGGCAACTCCGTAGGTACTGTACATTTCACCCCTCCCTGATTCACCAATCTGTCGGCTTCGTCATTGCTTCTTAGCCCACAGAGGCTAGGAAACGACAAGGCCAAGGAAGCAAGCGGTCTTTCAGCGCGATTATCTCATCTTGGAAGGAGGAAGAACAGAGAATTCATGCTAAACTGACTATCTTTTCCAAAATATAGTAGGGCTATCTTCCTCTCCTGTGGTGATGACCACCGCTGCACCGCCTTTTCCCCTGCCCTGTCCTTCTGCGGCCGATCCCTTCGTATGTAGATGGTCAGTCTCTTCTCTGCTCTGTCAGCCTTCCTTCGTTTCTATCGATCATATGATTGCATCTCTTTAACCATGACTTCATGACAATGGGGAATTTTGGCTCTCTTGAAGTCACCACCCCTCTTCTCATGCTCCTCTTTTGTCTGGATATTCTCAAACTCAGTTTATCAATAGAAAAATGTTCTTCTTCTCTTTGTGATATGCTGAAGCTATGAAATTTACTATCTAGCTAGCTATAATTGTTCAAGATACCATGTTTAGTAGGTCGCCATAACTTAACGGTAAATGATTGTGCTATAGACCCGTGTAATACGTGTTTGCCGACACTGTTTGCAACTTGTTATTATGTAATTATGCGATTAACTTGCTTCTGGTTAATCGGCAAAAACCTTTCTACACGTACCTTTATTTATGTGCATTTGCCTGTTGCACTTATTCTGCTAAACTTAGTAGGGAAACAAGGATGATGTCATTAACCGAATTGTTTGAATATTTCTAAAGAGGGCTTCAATATTGATTTTTGCCGCTCCTCTAACAACAGCATGATTTCAACAATAAAATGACATTTAATCACTAAATATTTCATAAATACAGGCAATTGGAAACTGCAAAAGAGCCACTTTTTCAGTCAGATAAGCCTATGTACACGGGAAACTATATTGATCGGGGGGCTCTGTTTGAAAATAAAGTAAATAATGCTTTTTTATTGGCGATTGGAACTAAAGTAAAATTATAGATTAGAACAAAACCTTTTAGAATTGCTTTTATGTTGAACCGAGAGGAGGGTGGACAGCAGTCACGACCAGGGTTAGAATGACAGCGAAGGGACAAGCAAATATAACAGTAGAAATACAATATGCCGAGTGTTATATCTCCTCTGGTCAGATAAAATGAAACTTGAACCCTTCCTCCTCAACGACAGATTTTATATATTGCAATGATCAGTGTAGCGGGAAATGCGATTATTGATTGGATCTGGGAAATATGCTGTGAGGACAGGTTAATTATATGTTATTATAAATATATCAGTCCATGTCATCGTATAGAACACCCGCATTCGCCGAGCAGACTTCTTTACAAATTGCACAAGCATTTATTAACGATAATTACAATGTGATGTGCCGTACACGACCGCAATGTTTGGAAAATGAGGAGTAGTATTCACATAAATGACCCATTTGATCGAATGTTTTTGACTGCCTCAAATTTAATACCTGGTTTGTTTCATTGAAAAAAGGTGTCCAAGTCTACATGTACGAGGATATCGGAGTAAGCAGCTCTTTGATTATCATCGGGTTACATTTGGAGAAGTCAGAGAGTGGTTGAAAATATTGATGAATACAATTTAAAATAAAGTGAACAACTGAAATTTTCCTATTTTTTTAGAAACAAAATTAACTTCATAAAACTTTAATCAGTTTAAACTACCTCTCATTTCAGGGAAATCATATGCCATATAGGGGTCTTAAAAATGTCGTTCTTAAAAATTTCCTCAAAAAACCTTTTGTGTTTTAAAATATAATAAAATATACACAATAATTATACACATGAAATATACAGTTCAAAATTGATATTCCCAATTCCCGTCAATGCTCTTCTTGAGATCTTGACGAAGTCGTGTAAGTTCTCTTCCTAATTTCTGCAGACTGAAATGACTGAGGTATTCTCCCAGGTATTTTAGGTCAGAGTAGTCTCGATCAGCAAATTCTCTGTTTATTGGATAGGTTCATGTCCATTGAATAGGGAGGCCGGGGAACTCGGTGATAATCATTGGTCAGTCTGGTGACATGTGGCCCGGTATTGTCGTGCATTACGATAGAGGTGCCTTGTCGACGAACAGATAAAATCTGGTGTAAGAATCAAATATAGCGTTTACTATTCACTATTTCACCCAGTTCTAAACCTTTGAAGTAATAATAATCAGCTCTAAATTTTGAACCCAACCATGATGTGGAATTTCATGGCTACCCCTATGTACAGTACTAGCTGCCATACCCGGCGTTGCCCGGGAGGAAATGAAAGCTTCATGTCTGATAATACTCGTGCCCTATGCGGGTGGAAAACAATCATTCTACTGTGTTGTGTTGTTGTTGAGTCCCCCGCGGGGTTTTGAATTGTCGCCAGCCGTCTCGGGTTAGAAACGGCCAGTCAGACGCAGATACTTCAGCAGCCAGTCAGGTCTACTGTCTGAGAAAGAGGGAAAAGCAGTCCCAAAAGCCTCCAAGCGAGCTAGAGTTCACCTAGGACAGAGCAGAAGAAAGT
>JAUYWV010115750.1:0-12144 GCA_032274565.1 Nematoplana nigrocapitula
TTGTTAAAATTGAATAAAAAGGGGGTGAGCTAGAGCTGACATATCTCTTACTACTACTCGAGCCACGAACACATGTGTTACACTCGAACACACTCGAATACATGTACTGAAGTCACTTTTGGTGAGACAGACAATAGTTCATTGTCTAGGAATGCATTCGGTGAGACAGACAATGGTCCGCCACGCTTCATTGCGTTTGTTAACACGTACTGTAGTCCGCGGAAAAAATTTCCGCCAGTAGGGGGTGTGTGTGGATGACTCATCGGTCGGAAACGTGTTCGTGCGCATGGGGGTGGTGACTCATCCGTCACGCATGACTGCTTGCCTAGAGCGAAGTTATACAATACTACTTAAATCTAAATCCTGACTGACTATCACCGATTTCTGCTTCAATCTCTGTCAAGAAGTATTCACGAAAACATTTTTATGACACGGCTCATCAAACTAATAGTTAGATGATCTGAGCATTCATGGGCTTTTAGTTTTTCAATTGTTATAAATATTGAATGCATCAGATCTCTGGTAAATGTCCCGTAGTGTAAATACTGTTAATAGTAAATTAGTTCAGTTAAACATCATCAGCTGTGTAGTAACAACGAATATTTTCTTCCATGTTGTCAGTGGTCAATGTCATATAGTTGTCATGGTTTATTCTTTATTTTTTGTCTACTCGCAGTTGTCTGAAAATGCCTACATTTCAAGCAAAACATGGTTGAAGAGATTTGTCAAAACATTGTAGGTAATCACTATAGTTTATACCTACATTACAGTATTATGCAAGCTCCGTGATTCTTGGGCGGCCGTAACTTTTAAACACGTCGTCTGATTGGTTACTTCGCCGTCAACTGCCCTCTAGCGCATGCAACGCTGAAGAGTAACTTGCGTAACAATTAATAAGGCGCGTTGTGCTGTGCAGCGTGTATAGCAGCTGCGGCGGCAAAGGCTCCGGCAGTGTGGCGGCGATGGATGCGCAGCTTGCTGTGTCAGGCTTGCCATACTGATTCGACGCATTCCGTCTCCCGTCTCCGATGCCTACTTTCTTCTTGATTATATAAATCAGTTAGATTTCTATTCCCAAATGTCGGTTATTCATAACAACATTTGCACGCGTAGCTACAACGGGCCACTGGTTTAAATACTTTTTCTTACGGGTCGTCAAAGAGAAGAAACTACTGTATATACTGTTACTGTATGTTGTCCGAGTCCATTTCTAACTGCGTCTCTCTCTCTATTTACAGACGGAGTATCTGTATTCACCTTGACAACATCACACGAAAGAAAAGAAAGAGCAAAAGGAGGCGGAGAAGGAGGAAAGAAAGGGCTGGAGAAAGAGAGAGTCAGCTATGCAGCAACGGTCATCCGAACTCTGTGACTGACAGAAAAGTAGCGTGACACTTCACTGTCAGAACTCAATGTGAAGAAGGCTGCAGAATAACTGCGAGGGCAGGGGAAGCTGGGGCAGAGGAAGGGGGAGACAGGCAGGTATTTCCCACCGTACGTACGTAGAGTCAATTGATGGGTGAAAGTGGGGTCCCAAATAGGCCGGCTATACGCGCGATTCAGTTCTCCCTTCTCTCCTTCTCTCCTAGTTGGACGGGTAGCTAGCTCAACTAAAGACAAAATTCACCCCATACTGAGTTACTTATGCGGGAAAAATGTCTCTGCGTGTTTTGACCTGATAAATCGTTAATTCTCCACGCAGTTGGGAGAACGTTAAAGTTGCTACTATAGGACTCAAAATCAGATTTCATTTTTGCAATTATGTTAAGAGTGAAAAGTAATAGTTTGAAATAAGTACATTACAAAATATGGTTTTCTGAGAAACCATTATAGAATGCAAAATGCAACTGTTTTTAATAAGCAATCACGATGCTAAAGTAATTTGTTATAATATTGAGTTTTAACTTCCTGCTCTATATCACCGAACCGTAGTTTCTATTGTTCTACAGTAAGCTTTTCGTAATAGGTTTGATTAATAAATCTATACTGTACGTATCCGCCAAACTCTAAACATAAAATAATAGAATATAAAAACAAAAAACAAAATCATTAGATTTAGACAGTATAATTAAAGTGGTCAACGTTTAGCAAGACAATCATCCCTACATCAAGATCCTCATTCGAATCCGAATTTCCGTTAAACTTTTCTGAAATCTTAACTCACTAAAATCTTTACAGATTACTGTTAGCCTTAAATTAGACATTTGTCCTTCAAAATGCTTGCACCATTTTATACATTATCTTTACCTGACGACTTCCTTCTCGTAATTGCGATAACGCTCTGTTAATTATGTTTAAATATATATTTATACCTGCGAATTCTTCAATTTTTTTATAAACCACACAAACCGACATTGTAATCTGAGTTTATGCTGCAGCGCTGAAAATTTCGTTTTCAGAGTACAAACAACGAAATAGCCAGACCACCTTAATTGAGAAAGTCATTTTGTATGTTCTAATTCTAACGAAATTTCATATATAAAAATAACCGGCGCATTTGAGGAATTAGAGTAACGTCCTCCCGATGACTACTGCTGACCTTTTGCATTTAAATTTTCGACTCCCCAGCGGCTTATCTTCATTTGCAAACCGAAATGGCATTTAATCTGCCAATATTTTTATTTCCGAACACAGGATAGAAAAGCGTCCTTTATGTTCGCGACTCCTACAACAGTTTGACTGGGACTATCGAGTGAAGAGCAAAATTATGAAAACAGCACAGTTCCGCGTAAAGTTTAAATACTCTATTGGGATTTGAGCGGAAGAAAGGAAAAACAAACACTATATTTGAGAAGAAAAGCTTCACAAATAGAATTATGTGATATACAGAAGAAATTTCTCAATATTGTATGCAAGTTTTTCTCTAAATAAAGGTTAACCAAAAGAGAAGTAATATTGATCCAAAAACCCAGACCCACCGACATTAGACTATCTGGTATGGTCACATAGAGGTAAGTCAGGGTGAACTATTTGTCAACCATGATCTTTCTATTATTCGTATTCTACCTTCCGTGATACCTTGAATCAGTGGTTTCGCTAGGCCGTCTCTCCTCATAACGAGACCAAGGTAATGCATTTTCCACAAGCTTATATGTTCTTACGGAGTGTCAGAGTGGTATGAACTATCTTCTTCAAAACCCACATCTCAGACGCATCAATCCATATCTGTTCGGTGTTCTTTGTTTTTCTCGGCGTTTAGCAACAAATCCTTTGCTGCGCTGACCTTCTGCTTTTTAATCATGTCTTCCAGATCTTCGTTGGTATTGTATCAGTCAGTCAGTCATTAGTGCCATCTCCATTCTGGAGGTTGACGACTATGGACCGCCAAAGCATTCTATCGTTCACAAGCTGAGTGCACTCTGTCAATGTTCTAGACCAGTCCATTCCCGAATGTTGTCCGTCCACTTGACTGCAAAGATTATTCAGTCCCAAACTTCCTACTTAATGCCTTAGTGTCCTTAATCGAAAATAGTTCTCTGTTGTAAAGCATTGGTGAAACAATACATCCTTGGGGAACTCCTTGACCTCTTTTGAACAATTTAGTGTCTGCATTGCTAGTTCTAGCTGTTGCTTCTCTGTCTTCGTATATTGTTCGAAGATGTGTCCTGGAAAATCCATTTTGTCCATTGTATCCCAGATAAATTTGTGGATACAAAGTATAGAAGAGTTTCTCCTTCAAGAGAGAAGTTAATTTCTCAACACCCTGATGATGATGATGATGAGCACATAGCTTGTGGTGACCTACGCAGTCGAAGGAGTTAACGTAATCTATAAAACAATGATTAAACGAATGTGGGTTATTTGTTCTGTTGTTCATCTGCCTTTGACAAAAACATTCATGCGTTTTATAATCGTCTTGAGAAGAATCTATTTTGCATGTATGAAGGCTCATTGTGCGGTGGTTTAAACATTCCTGAAGGTTTCTGTTTTTTAATAAAGGATGAAAACTCCTTGCACCAAATCTTTGAATACCACTTTCGCCTGTTATACCTTCCAAATCTCAATAGGGATGCGTCTAACTCTGGTAACTTGCCCATTCTATCAATGCTAGTTTCTTCGCTATAGTGTCATTTCTGACCCATTACTTGGTAACATTGCTTCCGTATAGAGTGTGGCGCAGTGTAGTAAGTTCAGTCATTGATAACACCTGCTCTAGGAGTCTATTTCACTGACTTTTTAATTTTTGAATTTCTAAACAATTGATTTCGATTGTTTAAGGTTTGTCCATCATAGCTTCTGGTGAATTCTTTATCCAGTTTCTTTCCACTCAATTTTGTTTCACATTGCTTTTACTGTTCGTCTCTTGGATGCAATCTCCGTGGTGCCTTGTGTTAACCATACGCGTTTGTTTTTCTATGACATTTTCGCAACATTCTACTCTTTTATTAATCTGGTAGGTTTATTCTGCCTCCAATCATATTTTCATGTTACATGTCAAACTAGGATGGTCTCTGTCACAGTTGATCCCATGTATATAGTCTTGACGTTCATAATAATGTCAATTTCTTTCTCATCTGGATTAGTCCAAATATACAGCCTCCTATGGGATCGTTCTGCAATGGAGTATTCCCGATGACGATGTTCTATGAGATACTCTTCTGTCATTTCTGTCACATAGTTCCTATGAAAGACTATTTTTTATCATTTTCCTTACTTTGGCAATCCAGCCTCCCATTATTCTTGTGATATCTCTCTTAGGGATATCGTCCATTACACAAATTGCTTACTCTCTGTTTACTTGCATAGTCCAATCTTCCGATTTTATAATAAAGTCTGATAAACTTTAATTTACAATTTTCTGTGATACCATAGTATATTTTAAAAAATCTTTCCGCTGTCCAAATCTAATTAGTTATAATTAGCAACAAAAGGCATCAACCGATTAATCTAACTTCTTAACTTATGAATTGTTATTTTTAAATCCATACTGTCCGTAGAATTTCAAAGATGAATTCTATCGTTTTGTCATTACGCATAGGTATGTCCTCCTAAATTAAAGTAAAAGGCAAGCATATTCAATGATGGCAAACATTTCACACAATAATTTTCCTGATCAGGGCTATAATGAAATTCAAATTTAAACATGATATAATCTGCTGACTTAAGCAAAACTTAATTAATATAACTGATGTCGGTTCACACTACAGACAGACTACACTAATTTCAGAAATATCGATAAAAATAGCAATCGAAAACGACTTCATATATCAGGTAATGAATCGGCATTAGGAAAACGAATACAACTTCACATATATTTCCAAACTCATCCTTTATACACTATCCGCTGTCAATTGATTTGTGATGCTACAGTGATAATAATTTCAAACTCAAATTTTAGCTCATTTTTTGATGGTATTTCTAAGGAGGTTGTCCTTTGGAACATTCAGTAATTGCGAGATAATTTTCCATACAACATCTTTAAATAACAGTTTTACTTGTATACTTGTATATTTTTTCGCAATTGAAATAACTGTCAACTGTATCAATACCTTTTCGCTTTTTGTGTCTTTCTTGTCTGCATTTAAGGCTAATATACGCGTCATGTTGGCCTTGACAAACTTGTGAAATCTTCTCTCGACAACCACCGAAGCAGAAATTTGGGAGCACTCTTCCCCGAGGCTACTCGTTGTATCGTCTGGCGGGGGCGGATGCATTTCAATTGTTGGGATAGTGCTCAGCGAAGAGTACTTTGAAAAGGCCGCGGAATCAACAGAACAACGCTGTTGTTGTAGTTCAGCAGTCGGTGTTGTCGTCGTCGATGTTGTATAGGGTGTTGTCGGCTGAAAGGCTTTACTAACAGAACTGCTACGAAGTATCATTTTGAATAAACCGGTATGATTGGGCGCTGATGAGTTCGACGGCAGTCCGGCATCTAACAAGGAAGTTTCGGGCAAATCATTCCTGACATTCCGGACAATGAGGTCAATGTCATCAAGGTCTGAATAGTGCTGCTCCTTCTCTACTTCTGGATGCTCTCTTTCCATTGCCTCATCTCCGTCCTGACCTTGATCATCTTCTTGCCGAACCAAATTCACGATAAAATCAATGTCATCACTGTGATCTGAGTCATTTCGGGGAGACTGCACCATCATTTGACAATTAGTCTGCAGGCTTGGAGAGCCGGTCAAAACTTCCTGTGATCGGTTTTCATGATTCATATTTTTTACAATCAAATCGATATCGATACTGTACTCTGACGATGAAGACTCTTTGATCGGCACTGAAGAATTGGAATAGTTTTCCTCATCTGACTTGCTCTGAGTTGTAACAGAAAAATTTCTTTCATCGGGAGTGTGAAGCTCCTGATTATCACTGCATTCTATCTGGGTGTTGTACTCCTTTCCTGAAACCGGTTTAAAAATAGGAGCGATTTCGTCACTTTCAGAAATGGTATCATGCAGTGAAGATTGATCGCTGATGTCTGATTTCAAATACTGATTTGGGGACGGTAGTCGTGCAGACATGTCTGTCTTTTGCATTGGCGTTATAACGTCACTCTCACCTTTCAAGTCAGGTGATTGTTGAATAATAACCGGTGTGCGAGGAGGTGAGGTCGGGGAAGCGACAATGGTCGACTGATAGTTATCATAAGCAGATAGTTCCGAAGATTCTGATGGTTCAGTTTTGGCATCAATCTCATGATATAAATTCGATTGTTTTGAGTTGACAGCTTCTGTCCTAGCACCATCTCTGCTGTTCCCTAAATCTCCAATGTCAGAAATTGAATGATCTGCCAGCTTGAGATTACTGAGAGTCGGACTGGAATCACAACTGCTGGAATACTGCGCGGGAGATCCTTGTCCTGCTACTTCCGCTTCCACAACTTCAACTTGGACATTAAGGGATGATTCTGGTCCATAAAGATCGTCGAGATTTTGTTGCTGAAGCTGCTCGTGTTGAGTTTTCTTCCTGGCAGATGAAGCAGCAGCTGCAACGAGTTCAGTATCACTGGATAGTTGAATCTCGGCGTCGCACGGATATGATGAGCGTGACATCGAGGAAGAAAGACTGCTTGGTGTCTGCGAGTTGACTGACAACACCATCGCCCTCTGGTCGTCGACCCGAGGAGAAACACCCACAGGAGGGGCATCCCGCATCTCCCGTTCGAGATCTACGGATGAGAAGTCTTGGGAGGACAGCTTCTCGCCGGACGACACAGAGTCCAAGCTATTGCTGGAGGAAGAGACCTGAATGTTAATCACGTGGCAAACTTTCGGTTTGCGAGTCGATACTGTCGCCGACGACGACATTGGGGAGCCATCCGGCGTTTCGTCATCGGGATGCAGGGGCCAGAGAACTGTCTTCACTTCCTTGGTGTTTGTCAGAGAATTGTGACGCGAGATCACAGCAGTCTCACGTAGACTCTTCAGTCGGGAATAATTATCCAAGGCGGGTCGGTAGTCGGGGCTTATTTCTGCTCTGTCTCTGTTGGACCAATAGGGTGGCAAGGCAGCCCCGTTGTCCGGTGGACTATCGCCCACAATGTCCGTCTCGCGCAGGGGCAGTTGGCTAATACTGGGTCTCTGTCTGGTGCCGTCGAAGAGGAGCTCAGGCTGACCGAAGAGGCTGTGGATTTCCTCATGGGGACAGGTGCACTCGAGAATACTGTGGTAAAGTTGGACAAGATCCACCGGATGCTCCATGCTCCCGGTCGAACAGCGAGTCACCAACGGACAGGAGCAGCCGTAGTGACTGCTGAGCATCACTTCGTGGACAACCCCATTGGCCGCCACCACCGGCACTCGAGAGCGGATAGGCCGGATCAGATCGGGGGCAAATGCAGAGTCCAGATCTGCCGGTCTGCGACGGCTCGGCTGATGTCCACATTGATTTTGTTGTCGTTGTTGGTACTGGGGCTGCACAGCTTGGTGCTCGGAGTCGCAATTGGGCCGATTGTGGCAATCGTACCAGTCGGAGTCCGGGAGGAGTGGGTGTCTACGAAGCAGGTGAGATGACGTGTTGTTGTAGCCGGATATCCCGGTGGGACACTGCTGATATATCCACTGGCGCGAAGAGGAAGATCCAGTCTGGCGTCCTGCCGACCTTCGATCACACGCCAAATCTCCGTTACTGGGCACCGAAGACGCCCAAGGCGTCATTCCCGGACAGACGATGCTGCGTGCAGCACCCATCTGGCCCACCAGGCTCAATCAGACAGAGGATCGTAGACCAGCACCGTTTTACTGGAAAGCTGCATTAGTTAGCAACCAGAAGAAAACGCCGGAGCCATGCTGGCATATCGCCTAAAGCAGACACGAAGTCGATGCGCTAGGATCCGTGTCATTGTGCTGCGTTGTTGTTGTTCACCTTGGCGGTCCCAGCGTCAAGAATTTCTGCGAGTAGGCTGCACGGCGTGACTGTGTCGGTTGGGTCTACATACTTTTCGTTGTTCTAACATTCTATAAATTCGCCGCGACGAAATGATCGTTCTCTGGCAGCATCATTTCATTTACTATTGGAACTGGCTGATGCTTTCCCTCTCTAGGGATGAAAGCGAAAAGAGAGTCAGAACAGAGGTTGAACAAAATCCACCAATGAGAGGAGAACATCGAGTGTGTAGAGATGGATAGGGTGGGGAGTGGAAATGCACGCGCATACGAAGAGTTCGACAATTTAACCTGTCGTTATTTCTCAGTAACAAATCCAGAGCAGGCAGGGAGGCAGAGAATCAAGCTGTGTGTGTTCCCCTTAAATCGAAGAGACCCGTTCTTGTCTTCGTCAGTCCTTCTCTCTCTCTCTTCTCCCTCGTTCACTCACTCTGTTTATTCCTTCTCCGGCGACAAACTACTGAAGTCTACTCATTTCTTGGTGTCTGCCTGATCACAGATCAATATGACGTCTGCCATGCACGCCGCGCACGCACGCACGCACACACTGACAGAGTGACAACGTTGACCGACGATGATATATCAGCACATCTCCCCACACACTACAGTCAGTCAAGTGTCAAAATATATTTACATTTCCCCCTCCTGCTCCCCTTCCGCCTTCCAGTCACTCATTTACAGTTGGCACTTTGATGTGACCGTACAAGACCGAACAACTTCGCGGTGCGGTGTTGTTGTCTGCCTAAGGAAATCGACCGTTACATAAAAAAGAAAACAATCAATAATTTTAAACCCACAGTTCGGCGTTGGCGCAGCAGTAGGTTAAAAAATTGGTCGAATAAATGTCGACGGAAATGTAGATTAGGGGAACAGAAAACTTATATTTATTTCTACGGAGCGTAGCTCTCCAGTCTCTGTAGTCGTGCAGTGAGTGGCTTTCCATATAGAGCTACTTCTGCTACCCTCTGCTCACACACACACACCCCACCCAACCAGAGAGAGAGTTCCTTCATCCATCTTGCCTCTCTCCGACCGACCGACCTCATTCTTCCCGTACATCCCCCACTCGCGCATTTGAAACCAAGCTAATGTATTGATCCAGTTCGTTCGGGGAGACACTGAGCCGCGGACACGAGAGGATTTCCCCTCAGTATAACCCCTCCTGCTTCGTCGACGCATACCACCACTCTCCTGATAGTTAGTCAAGGACACATCACACACAAAGTCTTTCAGGCGCGAGCGCTCCGTACAAAAAGTCATATAGACCTGACTCTAGCCCAGCATTCGTGAAAGAGAAGTAATCCTGTTTGAAAGCTATCTGTCTCTCAACTTCCCAGCACATTCCATTACTGATACAGCCGCTCGCAGTATATGAGTGTGCAGGGGGAAACTGAACTCTGCCAAAAACAATAATTTAGATCGGCTGGAAACTGGTGATCTCCCGTAGAAAGATGGAATTTGAATATCGCAGAAATCAGGAAGTCAACGAATCCTCCTGAGTCACCAAGCGACAAAGTTTGACAAAAGATTGTACGAAAGTAGACTGATTATCTTAATAGTTGTGTTATCAAACTTTCCGCTAATGAGTGCTAACTGGGGATATAGGGCTATTGATGCTGATAATAGTTTTCTTATATAAAATCGCTGCCGTGATAAGCAGGTCTCGAAAACAGCGTTTTTATTGAATTTGAGGTCCAATGTCCTCAGATGACAATGTTCTCTGATTTTTTGGGGAAATTTTATTTGCTAATAATCTAGGTCGAATGTTTTCCAGGTCATACTAAAATATCAGAAAAGGTTCCAAAAGAAATATGTTGATTTCGGACAAAAAAAAGCATCCAGGAAGTTCTTGGAATCAAAACAATTATTATGTTAAAATTTATTCTAATCAGACAAAATAATATCATGGATCACGGTTGGCTGATGAAATGAACGAAATGCCATAAGCAATCGTTTACAGAATAAGATTTGTCGAACTATTCGTTTCTAGACAATCTAATAGATGCGTTCGATGCAATTGATAATGGCGCTAGTGCTGCTTGGCCTGATGATGTAGAACAAACTCTTGATAAGTCCAAAGCCAGCATGAAGCCGAAACACATCCGCTACTGAAGTTCTTTGAACTTTGAAGAAAAGTCAATCACTTGCGTTCAGTTCTCAGTAATGTACGTGCTAAGGAAACAAATATTTACAATGGTTTTACATTGATCTTCGTACAAAGAAAGGGATTTTTTGCAATCCTATAGTCTTAAATGTACCCGAGCAGCATTACACCTGTACATTACACAAACACTGAGAAGGTCAATCAATACATTAGAAGATAAAAAGTTTGCACCGTAAAATCGGATGCTGGAAGCACTGGCAGACATGTTCGCTTTCACATGGAGAACAAAGTAAAGCTTATATCGCTATTGAAGAAAGAGACCATAAGAAAATAACTGCCTCATTTGACAGACTATCGGGAAAAAGTCTGCAGAATAAAGAGCTCTTTTCTTTGCTGTATTATCTGGGCGTAAGAGGAAGGGAAGAAACTCGACGATATTGGCTTTAATCACAATTCACATGGTGTTAAATAAGTCACATGAAGACAACGCCTGATGACATAATCGTACTAAACAACATACAATAAGAAAAATGTTATTTAAGCCAGTTTAAAATTAAGAGCTTCCGTGAATCGGAACAGTTGAATTTATGACGTAAAAGCTGGAGAATGAATTGAAATATATATCGCAATTATCAATCGCGATCAACAAACCTCGGACAGTTTATTTCCAAGACCACTGGTTAAGAAGAATGGTCAACGTTTTTTCAGTGACAAACAAGTCCGCGGCGAATCTTTCTTGGGCAAATTTATTAAATTAATTTCTGCCGAATTATACCAATCAATCTATACGATGTACAGTACCTCTGTCATCCGCGCAAAAGACATTCAGACATGTGCTTAATAACCAGACACAAAGACAAGCGCAGCATCAACAGATACCAGAGGCCATCTGATGAACGAAAACAAATCTTGAGCAGTTCTTTATAGCGTTACTCAAAAACGAAACAGCTTCATCTGGATTACCTATACGCAAACTGTTATACACAAAAGCATTTCCAAAACAGTATCAGTAGAAAGCTCCGCCCCAGAAGAGAATACACAAATATTGATGGCAATACTACTCGAATCCTAGTGACCTTCGAATATACTACTTTCTCTGATACGATACAGGGTATTACAGTCGTAGCATAACACACTGAGAAACCCTATCTATCCTGTTTTTATTAGATAATTTATTACAGGTATCACTTTTTGAAAATGTTGCCAATAAAAATGATTTAAAAAACAAAAAACTAGATACAACTATGTTAGTAGAACAATTTCGAATTTTTTACAAATGGCACGTTGGATAAGATGTCTACTAGCCATTTCTGAAAAATTCTAGTTTAGCGTTTTAATTCTAGTCTCGTTATTCGTCTACAAACTACTTTTTCTTGTGTAATAGTAAAACAAACTGTTTGCCTTTTGATTTGAGCGTTTAGTCGAATAATTGAGTATTTCTACAACTTTCCTCAAATGAATAATAGAAAAATTCACACGCTACTATATTATTTAGACATTAACAACTTACTCTTTCATAAAGACAGACTCAGATCCAGTCTTAACACTTTGCCAATAGAATATCAGAGTCCGTAACTGAAAACACATTGTCGTAATTGTGTTGAGAGTTTTGTCATGCAGTGAGACGAAAATTATAAAGTATAATAAATTCGTCAGAAAACGGTTAATTTTAATTTTGTTTAACTGCATCAAACGGTTTTTATAACATTACAG
>JAUYWV010115761.1:0-12143 GCA_032274565.1 Nematoplana nigrocapitula
CTCCGTCTTGCCATCTTTGGCGAGACGGCGAGCCTTCTTGACCTTTGGAGGCGGCAACGGGGTGTTGCCCGGTTGCTGGGTCTCGGCGGTCCTGCGCCGCCCCCCCCCCCATCCTCCGGAAGGGGCCGGTTAACAAACAAACAAACAAACAAACAATAATAAGAAAAATATGAAAACAGATTTCTTTGTTCAAACGATCAGTGGGAAATCTGTTTTCGGAACTTCTCTGAACTGCTTCGTATACAGTACATGCATAGTGAACACCTAGGTTTGAATTGCATGGCACTAGCGAAGATACCCGGCTTCTCTCGGGCGATATATAGGACAATGAAATATCAGGAAACGACGAAATTTCCAAGCAGATAATTTATTCTGATGATTCAGTAAAAAAAGCAGAGAGTACAATTATGTTGAGAAATACTTTCTTTGGATCAAATCGAGGTCAACCCAAGGGGGCGAATAGGCTGTAGAACCTGTCTAGTTATAAATAAACCGCAGTATAAGTGCCCTCTTGAAATGTAACAAATTTTACATCTAAATTCAAATTTATTAGTAGTAAAATACATCCATAGTATGTTTTTTTTAAATCGTATGTTTTTACCTGGTTTTAAATAATTTAAACTTTCTCCTACTATATTATAAAATAATAAATAAAAATTAGAAATATATTTAAAACCAAATAAAAACATCCGCAGAAAAACTACTGAATCCAAATCTGCCCGACAAATTGATGCCCAGTCAGTCAGAGAGAGAGAGAGAGTGAGAGAGAGAGAAAGAGAAAGAGAAAGAGAGAGAAAGAGAGAGAAAGAGAGAGAAAGAGAAAGGAGGGAGAGAGAGAGAGAAAGAGAGAGAGAGGGAAAGTGAAGTAGAGAGAGAGAGAAAGAGAGAGGAGGGAGAGAGACGAGAAAGTGAGAGAGAGAGAGAAAGAGAAAGAAAGAGAGAGAGAAAAAAAGAGAAAGAAATGAGAGAGAGAGAGAGAGAAAGAAAGAAAGAAAGAAAGAGAGAGAAAAAGAAAAAAAGAGAAAGCAATAGAGAAAGAGAGAGAGAGAACTCTACTTTATATATACCACATGTATGCTTTTGTTTGCATCAGCATCGCCGATATATTGCTTAGAACATGAAACACTACTAATTGTTTAGATAAGTCTTAATTCAGTAAATGTTCAGAAGTTCTATACGAAGCAGATATCAATAATTCCCTATAAGGTGAAGTATACAATTAGTGCATATTAATAGTTCAAGACACACGGCAAATCAGTCGTTATTAATCACTTTTGTTTAAGAATAATTAACAAGTTTAACCATGAGTTATCGGAATGTGATAACACGGAGAGCTGCCCAAAATTGTTTGACTGTCTGTCCGTCTGTGTTCGCTATCTCCTCCTGGACCATCCATCGTAGAGAGTTGATTTGGAGGTACCCACCATTTTGAATGGCTGACCCGCTAGGGCATGCACCATGTGATTTGTTAAATTTTCATTCGTAAGGTACTACAGGTTCCTACTTTTGATTAAAATAAGAACATCGTCAGCTATGTCGCGGCGAAAGTCTGAGTTCTATTGACCTATAATGTTTTTTCATTCATGTGGTTTGTGTTTCTTGTCGTTATTTCTCAATAACGTTGTAATTCAATAAATACAGTAGTATACTATATGATTTGGATGATATGAAGCCAGCACTATACATATATGCGGAAGTATTTAGCGTGAAATTTGTTCAGGACTAATTAGTTTAGCAGAAGTTTTTCTTTCTTTTTCTTTGATTTTGCAGAAAAAGATCTTCGACGCCATCTTCCAGTTTAGCCAAGAGGAAAACAAACTAGACTATGACGGTTTCACGAAGGCCAGTGTGGCCCTATGGACTTGGGCTTACCAGACGGAGAAGATGTGCGCACTTGCAACCCCGTGGACAACAAACTATACCACCTATCTGCGACTGCTCACCGCGAGTGCTCAGAACGCATCCGCTGCTGGTGGGGATCTGCTCGGCTGGGTGGAGGCTGCTTTCGATTCAATACCACGACAAATCGATATTAATCGAGTCGAGCGGGTACGCGATTATTTCTTTGTATTCTATTAGAGTGTACTGCATACATACTGTATGTTATGTGCACAGGTAAGCTTGCAATTATGTCTTACATTTACAGTCAGTCAAAATGAACACTTTCTGAAATACTCTGCAACAAATAAGTGTGGTAAAATGGTTTTTCAGCCTCAAAAAGGGTTTTTCAAGACGGTTTTTCATTTCAAAATGGTTGTTCAACGTCGACCGAATGTCGAATTTCAACGTCAAATTGATTTGGTCGCATCGACGTCGACTAAAAGACGAATTTCGACGTCGAATCTAATACGTCGACTCAACGTCGGATTAATAGCTTGAATAAAAATAATTATTTATTCAAAAAAATAGAATTATACATAAAGGAAAAGTTTTCAGATAAATCTTTTTAGATCGTCGCGTGACGGATGACCGAATGAGATAAGGCGCAGACCAGCAGAAATTTCTATCCAGACGACGTGCATGGGTTCGAACCCCACCTCTGCCGAAAATCCCCGAATTTCTATGATAGACATGAACTCAATTTTTCATGAATTTTAAATCAGTAGTAGGTGCCGCTAAAAAATTAGAATAAACTATATTGAAAAGGGGTTTTTCGTGAAGAACTATATTCAATAGGGTTTTTCATGAAAAACCTTTCGTCTGAAAAACACTTTTCAAAAACCATTAAATGGCTTTTCATGGGAAAACCCCCTCTCTCTCTCTCTCTCTCTTTCTCTCTTTATCTCTCACATTTACTTTCCTGTTATTTTTGTTTAACTACACTAGAGGTTATAAATTGGAGAAAATCCATTATAACATTTATTGCCTACGGCTACTTAAAGACATAAACTACGGCTACTTATAGACGTGTAATACGGCTACTTATAGACGTGTAATACGGCTACTTATAGACATAACATACGACTACTTATAGACATAACATACGACTACTTATAGACATAAAATACGGCTACGCATAGACATAAAATACGGCTACTTATAGACATAAAATACGGCTACGCATAGACATAAAATACGGCTACGCATAGACATAAAATAATATGTGTTGATTAGAAGTTTGTACGACTATCACATTGCTTCCCTGCTTGGACGTGTCGCAGCTCCCATGGCCGCTGCCCTCATGATCCTGTTCGGGGACGCCGTGCACAACTTCGCCGATGGTGTGGCAATTGGGGCAGCTTTTTCCGTCAGTATGAGTAGCGGCATCTCGACCTCCATCGCCGTTTTCCTTCACGAACTCCCCCACGAGTTCGCCGATTTCGGAGTTCTCCTCACTGCCGGATTTTCCCTGAAGAAAGCCATCCTGTGCAACCTCCTCTCTTCCCTCACCGCCTTTGTCGGGCTCTACATCTCCATCTCCGTCTCCGTCGATCCAAATGTTCGTTTGTGGATCTTTGCCTTCACCGCCGGCGTCTTTCTCTACGTCTCCCTGTCTGATATGGTTAGTACATCGTGACAATATGCTCTTTAATCTCTCGAATTGTCCTTTCTTTCTTTTCCACACATCTCTATTTCCCACCAACTTGTAACCTCTTCGCTTTCCAAGATTAGCATACCTGTATTTAATTTCAACTTTATTTGCTAAGACCAATAAGGCCTGATCTCTCTCTCTCTCTCTGTCTCTCTCTCTCTCCCTCTCTTAGACTCTTAGATACTTTGAATTGTAAAGGTATGTAAAAACCAGAAAAATCTATTGATCACGTTAATACCACTATTGTACCGTATCCGGTGAGGACGTTGGCCATCATGGCTCTCCACAGTCTTTTATCTCTTGTTCTCTTTATCCGACTTTCTCTGATACTTTTGCTCATTCATTATCTGGTACTTGTGCTGCCATCCAGTTGCATAGACTCAGCCGCTGCCTGCCAGATTTCCTAAGCCTTCCTTTCGCCTTATGTGTCCAAGGAATTGGAGCTGCCTCTTCCTGCGGTTGATCTTATTAAAGTTCTGTCTTCTCTCTCTGCCCTTCTTAGTGCAGTACCTCTTCGTTTGTAACGTGGTCTGCGTCCCAGTGATATTGCCCAACATTCACGGCCGTAGGCAAGGATGGAATTTCCATATTTTAAATTTTTTAGTGTCTTTCCTAAGTTCTTAAATGCGTCTTTTCTTATCTTAATCCCTCCATTCTCTGTTATCAGACTTCGATAGGTAGTTAAACTTTCCGACCTGCTTGATCTTATTTCCTCCAATGCTCAACTCGCACTGGGCGGTCCTACTGCCTTCTTTTTCATGACCAGGCATTCTGTCCTTTTGTTTATTGAACTCATATTGCTTTCTTCTATTATTTGTCAAGTAGTTTTTGTAATTTATCTACCGACTAAGAAGAAATTAGTATTGTGTACCATCCTGAGGTTATGGAACTCCTATAGCATTTCTGATCCACCATTCATTTGGTTCCTCTCCTGCCAGATCACTCTCGGCACTCTTTGCTCCACTGCCACAATTCCAATATCTCCACCATAGTTTGTCTAACTGGTACATCGCGCTACAAAATAAACCTTCACACGCAACAGGTTTCTCAAGCTTTACTTTCTAATTCGAACTCAGATCCTTGAAACTTTCAGAATTTGTCCACAATCCTCCATTTCCATCTTGATTTTTCCTTATTCCGCGTGCACTGTCAGGGGGGATTACAATATAATTTACAAAACTCCCAGAAGGAGTGATCAAGTTCGAATGCTACTCACATAAGCAGTATATGAGATGCACGCACGGTATGTATTTTAGGAAGATTCCACAGTCTACTGTAACACACGAGTATTCGAGAATAAACTTTTAACCACACGAAATGGAGTAGAATCCGGACGGCATAAGACCACAGCGGATGCAACCCAAGAGTCCATCTGCGTCCGGTTTAGTGTACTGTATATAGTTTTAAATGGGGCCAAAATAGATTTATTTTTCCGCACAAATCTTGTGTCTACGATATGTATACTGTATGCTCGTTTTGATACTCCTGGAGTGAACTTTCTGAGGATTTGCACACCTATGTCACTATAGCTTTCGTATAAGACCAAATATAGTGCCATAAACGTCGCACAAGGCCAGATTGTAAATTTAAGAGGAGATTTGTGAAAAATGCCACATAAAATATGAAATATACTGACAAAATTAAAAGGCTCCCATTAAGAAAATGCGATCGAGATGAAAATCATAATTTACAGGGCATCCGCGGTACACCTACATTAATTTATTTTTGGTCTACACCGCATAACGATAATCCTTCATTTACACACTTTGGTTGACTGCTATATATACTCAATTGTGTTTCTGTTGGTTTATTGTGCTGTGCGTCTGGACCAAAAGTGTAATAAAATAGCATGATTATCTTTCAAAATATTCCATCTTGATGACTGCTGGGATCAACATGCCTTGTCACCTTGTGCTTTCAAAATATTCCATCTTGATGACTGCTGGGATCAACATGTTCACCTTGTCACCTTGTGCGTCAAGTCGTGGCCGACCCCTGCCGACATCCGTGGTAGTTTTTCTCCGGCAAATTCTGTCGCATGCTTCCCTCGTCATTCGATGGATGTTATAGCCTTTCAGTGCCTGGATATTGTTCTGCCGTCTAATCGTTGGTCTTCCTATCCTTCTCCTTCTGCTCATTTCTGCCAGCATCATATATCCATCTCCATTCCTTCTGCTCTCGCTACATGTCCGAAATAACGAAAGGTTGATTTGACGACTCTGGATTCTAGTGTCTAGGCAGGTCTTATTTGTTCAAGTACTCATTGGTATGTTTTCTTATCTGCCCAAGATACTCTGAGCACTCTCCTCCAGCACCAAAGTTCAAAGGCATCCACTTTCTGTCTTCCACTCTTCTTCATTGTCCATGTCTCGGTGCCGTACAAAACTATGTGGAACACTATAGTGTCTTGACCAGTTTCATGCTATCAACATGTTACCCGGTCACATATTATAAGTCTTGGATAAATATAGTTAATTTTATCATCTCTATGACCGAATATGTACTATATGAATGATTTTTTATATCTCGTTGAAGTGAGAAGCTTAAAATAAAACAAAACTCGATGCATGCGGTTGTGACGACTTATCACTACTTATTTGTGTACTCTTACTTGGAGTCAGTCGTTTTTCATTTCCTTTTCAGATGGGAGCATTAAAAGACTTTCGAACTGGCAGTCCTTTGAAAGCCTTGGCTGTCCAACATAGTGGAATTTTTTTCGGATTTTCTGTTATGGTTCTAATGGCTATCTTTGAGGAGAAAATTCGAGGTTGACGAATCCAGATTCCAATTTAGAATTTAACCTCATTTTTATTTTTTATATATATATATACTTGTGAAACTTACACCTTATCTTGTTTCCTATATTTTTTCTATAGTTCTGCTTACACTATTTAAGTGAACTGGTGAAATGTCGTTTAGAGAATGCGCCAGACTGCTTGTCACTATATATATATCTGTAATATTTTATGACTGCTATATCATAAACGACGGAGTTCATTACTGCCATATAACAAGATTATGCATAGATGGTACTGTCATTGCTATCTTTCATCCAACTCTCTCAAATCTTTACCGTCGTCTTTTCTGCCGGTACCATCAACTCCACAGACAGCTGTTCCGCTCTTGAAAAAACCTGAATTTATATTAGGTATTGTGTATGATATACCATAGCATTATTAGAATTCCCGAAGCGAAGCGAGAATTATACATTTTTTTATTGTTTTTATTATAAATATACGATTTCAATATTAAATTCTTGAGAAAGATTTAACTGATTATAAGCGGGTTATCATAGCTAATCATGGGATATGGCCATAGAAATAGCCTTATATTATTACTATATATGTGATAATTTATGCACAATTAAAAATGTTTAAAAATGATTAATTTAAATAAAAAGGAGCAGTTGGGAACAACTGCACAGGTCAATTGTATGTCTATCGGGGATTTTCAAGTTGTGTATGCACCCAAGATATAGCAGAAACCACATTGAAGATCATGATATGTTGGTATAAAACATTAAATGGAAAAGGCATGAGCATATAACTTGGAAAACTGAGTTCATTGGAGGGAAACTTTACTGAGAAAAGTCAACATCAAGCGAGAAATCGTGTAAAGAAATTCACTAGAAAAGGACTTCGGAACTGCAGCAGTGCAGGATACCAATTCGTAATTAAGGCAGTCCGGCGAGTGCCTCGTACGGAGCTGGGCAGGCACAACTTCCTCCACGCGCGTCGTCTGGGGCAGGTCTAGGTTGAAGCCAGCAATGGTAGCGTCTCGATGGGTGGCGATCGGTCTGCGGCGAGCGACCACGTCGAGAGAGATTGCGTGAGGGACGGAGAGTGGAGATCAAAATGTGGTACTGTCACATAATAAGTCTTGTGCAGGATTGTAATGCAAAAAATCAGTTTTCACAAATATGTGAATTCTGATGATTTTACAAATTAGCGCTATTTTAGAAACATAGTTTTATTTCAATCGAAAAAAACAGATACAATAATAATGATAAATGCTATAATCAATGGAAAAGTCAGTTCCAGCAGAACTTTGGGAATCATTGCTATAGTTGACGGGCTTCTATGTACGGTTTAGTCTAACGTACAATCACGACAGAATGTGCAGACACCAAAGTTGTGTGCATGAGTTACGACGGTGATTTTGTGCAGTTACCACAAACGGTTCAATTAGTAAATGTTTAATTCAATTTCACGTAATTACCCGTAATAACAGTGCGCCACTTATAGCGCCATCAGCCTATACAAAATATGTTTATATTGGCTGTGTTTTGGCGACAAACCCCCACTGATCAGCAGATATTGAACGGCTGATTAGTACCAGCAACATTTCGAAGAGTGTTATTCGTAATCGATTAATTATCAGTGGACTCAGAGAAGGAATATTTGTACATCTACCACGCAACATGCCGCCACTGATGCAGTTGTTGTCGTCGTCATGCAATCAAAATTAAGGGAACTACTACTGTACTGTGGGGAACCTTCCTTTGAACTCCTCCCAGAAACCCGACGCCTTGACCGGGTCAGACACAAGATTGCTAAGATCTTGAATGCTCCATTTTTGTCGGAGGTTGTGGATAGCTGGGCAATCAGTGGCTATATGTGTTCGACTGTCTCTTTGCAGTTGTTGTTGTTGTTCCTCGGTTGACTTATTCAGTCTGACCCGCCTCCCCCACTTCCAATACTGCTGGGCCTTGCGTGGCTTCCTCGTCATCAGACCCCTAGTTCCCTAACTCCAACCTCCTTCTCTCCATCTCATCAGCCGGACACGTCCAGATGTGTTCCAGGTCCTCCACCTCCTCACCACACCTTCTGCAGCCACTATCCTGACTCTTTCCATACCTCAGGCGGCATCCAGCCAACTCCAGGGTATGACCCGTCCTCAGCCTGGCTCTACTGACCGCCTCATCTGCACGGCTCCAATCCGCCTCCTTATCCTCCTTCATGACGCCGCCGTACACTTTTCACTTCTCTTGTGGGCCCAGGTCTTCACCCTGCATTTCCTCCTGATACAATAAGTTTAAACGCTGTCTATCAGTACCGCAGCCTCGCTCTGGGGCTCAGCACCAGCCTCGCCGACAGGGAGGTCAAGGAGCCGGCGGGCCACCCGCGGAACGTTGATAGGTCCCAGGACCCTGTCCCGGTGTCCTTCAGGGCGGCTCGATCATTAAGAGGGAAGCCAAGGATCCCATCACGGTTCATGAGCGCACTCGCCGAGTTTACTCGTCTGCGCCCAAGCCGGCGGGCCTATCCCGACAAGTCGAGACGCTTATCGCGCGACTCTGGAGCGGGCACTATAGGGTGTTAGCAAAGCACCGAGGCCGTTTAGACCCGGATTCGAATCTGTGGAGAGGATGAGCAGACCCTGGAGCACTGGCTCCAGGTGGGCCCTGCTCACCTAAACCCACGACTGCGCGCGTTCGGGGCGGTGGCCGGCCCACCTTTGTCGGGGCTGACGGAGAATCCCGTGGCGGTGGCCTCGTATCTGCGGGAGCTCCGGCTCCTCTGACGGGGTGCCGCCTGATCCCATCCCATCCCGTAACCGTATCTGCCTTCTCATTACCCCAAAGACCACAATGGCCTGGAGCCCACTCCTTCCGCTCCTGCAGAGCCCACACAGTTGAATAAGAATGCTTACCAGGAGGTTGTCCCTGGTCTGTCTAACTCCTAGCTCCCTGCATAGCCTCCAGTACCGCCCTCTCCCACTCGTTCTTATATGCTACACCAACCACTCCATGGCCCCTTTCATAGCGGTGAGCTCCGCAGTGGGATCCTTGGAAGGCTGTGAGTACTTGGTTGTCCTGCAGACAGCATCGCATCACATAGACGCCAAATACTCCTCGGTAAACTTGGTTGCAAGGTATGTTTGCCAAAGCCGGTCGAACTGAGGTTGTTGACGATTCTGGCTGTGTCGTCAAGTCACGGTGAATTTGCCAACTTGTAGCATAGGTGACAAGTATTATATGTGCTCTTTCATGTATTGTTATAACAGTTTATTTTCTTGTTTAATTCTTATACACATACTGTACTTGTAAAATACGTATCAGTGTTGCACTTAGCAAAATGCGTGATATATGTAGAATCCTAATTCTAAAACGTATGAACATGTAGATATTAATCGATCGATCGATAACGCTATAGCCCGCATCATTGGGCCGTAGGCTTCTTCTCCCTTGCCTTTTTCTTGCCTCCTTCATTCCTCCATCTGTCCAGCTTCCGACGTTATCTATCCATGACTTCCTCCGAGCACCTCTTTTATATATATATATAAGAGGCATTGGGACTCCCAGTTCGCGTAGAGCGTTCCATAACTTGTTGTGATTGACACAGTCAAAAGCCATTGCGGTAATCAACAAACATTAACCACAGCTCCTGATCCTGCTTTTTTACGGTTTTCTCAATGACGTTCCTCACAGTGTCTGTCTGTGTCTGTGTGTGTGTGTGTGTGTGTGTGTGTGTGTGTGTGTGTATGAGAGTGTGTGTGTATGAGAGTGTGTGTGTATGAGAGAGTGTGTGTATAAGGAGAGAGAGTGTGTATGAGAGACATGAGAGAGAAAGAGAGAGTGTGTGTATGAGAGAGAGAGAGAAAGAGTTGTGCATGAGAGAGAGAGTAAGAGTTGTGTATGATAGAGAGAGTGTGTGTATGAGATAGATGGGAGAGAGAGTGTATGATAGAGATAGAGAGAGAAAAGTGTGTGTGAGAAAGTGTGTGTGAGAAATAGAGAGAGAAAAGTGTGTGTGAGAGAGTGTGTATGAGAAATAGAGAAAGAAAAGTGTGTGTGAGAGAGTGTGTGTATGAGAAATAGAGAGATAAAAGTGTGTGTGTGTGTGTGTGAGAGAGAGAGAGAGAGAAAGAGTTGTGTATTATCGAGATAGTGTGTGTATGAGAGAGATGGGAGAGAGAGTGTATGAGAGAGATGAGAGAGTGTGTGTATGAGAGATAGAGAAAGAAAAGTTTGTGTGAAAGAGTGTGTGTATGAGAGATAGAGAGAGAAAAGTGTGTGTGTGAGAGAGTGTGTGTGTCTGTGTATGCATGAGAGCGAGAGAGTGTGTGTGTCTGTGTATGCATGAGAGCGAGAGAGTGTGTGTGTCTGTGTATGCATGAGAGAGAGAGACAGAGTAATTTTGAACTTTGTAATGCACATCCTGAATGTATCCAAGAGATGCGGAATGACACAGGCGAATTGGTGCAGTTAATAAATACGAACGCCCATATTATAAATTTCACAACGCTCGCTATGTGTTTGCAGCAGTACATAACCGAATTAAACCTCCCTGTTTTAGTTCCGATTATATCCGTCGTCAGTAACTATTAGCATTGTTATCGCATACAACATCACGTACTTCATACATTCACGTTCAGCTAAACAACCCGCTAACTGCACAGCCGAGAAACTGGGTTAGTGATTTAACTATATGTACGTACACAATATAAGTGTGACAATCTCAACTGCACAATGTACGTCGCACTAGTGTTCGAAATTTGGAATTACCACATACATGCACGTTTTCTGAAATGCTGATAAAGTTTTTATTAGACCTTTCAATCAGCTTCTTTGAATGTGTAATTGTGTTTGCACAATCGCACGAACGTTTATTAGCTGCGGTCACCTGCATTTCTCCCCTCGATCATTACTCAGACCTTTGATCATGTGGGCGGCATGAAAACAATGACAGATAATGGGAATGAGTCATCGTTTGTGTTTGCAACATATTGCTGGTGCACTCTTGAATTATGTTTCACATAAACAGATATAATTTGGAAGAAAATGCGTTTCATATTTCTAAATTTAAATGGATTCAGCAAAAATCATCATACTACTGATCATTATAAATTATAGATATAAATAAAAAAGCACAAAGTCAACGAAGAACGATAACAGGTCGGCTAAATCTATATTCATACATATTTCGTCAACATCAAGCTAATTCAGATGTCAGCCAGCTAAACACTATTTTTATTATGTAACACCGCTAATACTATATACATGTACCTGTAATACATCATTCAATATTGCCTACAGGGGCGGATGCAGCGGGGGGGGGGCTAGGGGGCAATTGCCCCCCACCCCAAGAAAAAATAAAAACTTACTCCCTTTAAAAAATATACGCCCTATTCAATCAAGTCAGAATTCCAAGAGGGAGCCTTGTTCATTGAAATCAAAATTCTGACTTCACTGAATAGGGCGACCTCCTGAAATTCTGACCATTGAAAAGGGCGCCCTTCTGCAATTCTGACCACTGAAAAGGGTGCCCTCCTGAAATTCTGACCACTGAAAAGAACGCCCTCCGAAATTCTGACCACTGAAAAGGGCACCCTCCTGCAATTCTGACCACTGAAAAGGGCGCCCTCCTGAAATTCTGACAACTGAAAAGGGCGCCCACCTGAAAATTCTGACCACTGAAAAGGACGCCCTCCCGAAATTGCGATCACAGGACATGTTGTTCTCGGTTTGTATCCTTTCATGAACACAGATCACAGGACATGTTGTTCTCGGTTTGCATCCTTTCATGAACGTAGATCACAGGACATGTTGTTCTCGGTTTGTATCCTTTCATGAACACAGATCACAGGACATGTTGTTCTCGGTTTGCAT
>JAUYWV010115772.1:0-12141 GCA_032274565.1 Nematoplana nigrocapitula
CTTATTCATGTTTGAATTAAAACGTCTGTCAGTGTAAATGCTTATCAAATATTGTAAATAAAATTTGAATTAAATCTTTTACAGTATTTCATTGATTTTTTTAAATTTGAATATGCCACATTAAACCTACAGATGTTTACTTGCTTAGTGCCAAGTTTCAGACAAATAGGCTATTTATTTACGAAATAATCGAAGTTTAGTCTCCGACCCTTTTTATTGATCACCCGGTATAATTGGAGTCATCACAAAAGTTGTTCACATAGTCCATCATTCTGCTGAATAACTATGCACAGTAGATAAAGACGATTTGAGATGCTTGATACTGCATGTAGCACATCTTCACGTGAAACTTTAGCGCATTCTTGATTATGTGTTTTGGGCATGATCAAAGCTCGAATTTAGCGTGAGAAAAAGTGCAACAATTTATTGGAATTCAGAGCAAGAATTGAAGAAGAATGCGCTTAAGTTTCACGTGAGGAAGTGCTACGCGCAATATCAAGCATCTCAAATCGTTATTGACCGGCATGCACGACTAACTGAACACCAACTTTTGGGGCTACTGCAGTTTGTACACCCCTTAACAGATTCACTTCATTTTCCCTACACGTCATTATTACATTAAAAATCAACTTCAACTGAAAATTGGTGTCAGTCATTGAAATATTTGCCGAGATATTTCTGATTTTGTTTTATAAATTATTTGCGATAATTTTATCATAGATTGTTTCAATTTCGTTTTATCAAATAAAAAATTGCATTAAAGTCTTATAATAAACATGAAAATATTCATTGTTTTAGTCATAAATCATTATAATACGTGAAAATTAATTTAGTATTTCACTTCATGCCAATTACCCTCCTCATTTCAATTTACCGCCATTGTTTGACCAATCAAAACATACATACATATACTGTATATATATCTGACAGAAACCCATCTTATTCCAAGATTTCGTCAATATTAATGTTTAACTGTGAATGCCCCGGTACTGTTCCCGAAGATACACTGCATGAAGCTGCATAGAAATGTACATAAATATAGATAAAAATATCAATCAATCAATATCAAAGTGCCATGTCAGTTCTGACGTTGGCCATCACATGCCCTTCCTCGCTCTTCTGCACTATTCTGAGGATAGCAGACGAACCCGTACATAGAAGATATGCTCTTAAACCACTCTAAAATGTTAACATTTGTTTATCCGGAGCCCGACGGATTTCAATAACATACGGCTAGCACCTCCAAACCTCTTTCCTCATAACATGCCCCAACACATCTGACCTGCCCGACTACAATGTCCCTCATCACCAGCCGGTTGCAGACTACATTCCTTCTTGACCTTTTCCTGCCATCCTGAGAAATCAGATTTCTACTGCCTCCAGCCTCGCACCCGCATGTCCTTGCTGCTTGTTCGTCCTTCTCACCCATCCACCAGCACGAATTGCATATGGTCAACCATAAAAAACGCGCTTTTTAATGCACAACTAGGAAACATGTGGAAAAATCTGAAGTTTAATCATACAACGCACAATGTATATAACTTGAAAAACAGAAAAGTATGTTTTGATCTCAGAATAACAATATAGGAAACATCATACTAGGTATAGTCACCATCTACAGCAACACTCGCGTCTAAATCATGAATTAGGCGGACAAGTTCTTTGTTTAACTTGAAGCCTAAATTTCCCTGCTTATGAAATCTTCCAAAAAATGCTTCGACATTTTTTGATGTAGTGTATGTTATATCTTTTCTGTGCAATTCCATATTCCTGACTAATATATCTGCCGAGAAAATAAAAATCTGGGGAATAGGGAGGCTGTCATCATCATGAATTATGCAATTATCCTTAAAAATATGTCGAGTTGAAACTGAGGTGTGTGGTCACGCGTTGTCATGCATGATTTAAAGTTGATTACGGCGCCGTAGCTGCTGACTTGTTCCAATAAAAGTTATAGACCTCTCTGCATTGCCTAATTCTTGCACTCTTCTCAGGCTTTTCGCGTTATCACCTAATGCAGTCATAAGATATTTATGCTCGGCTTTCATATTATTTATAGCAAGAACGGAAATAAAAAGTTAACAAGGTCAGTAGTTGCTTCTTGTATGCAGTACGATAAAATTGTAATCGAATTTCTAAGAATGTTAATTTAAATTGATATCAAACTGAATTTAAATTTCAAACGCGGAGACTATAAAATTATCAATAATATATTTTCATATTTGGCTGCTAGAGAGAAGGGGCATACACTATATAAATATTAATTTTAATGTGTTAATAGCTGTAGCAACTACATGTAGGTAGTAGCTGGCCAACTGCGTTAAATTTAAAAAACGCGGATTTTATGGATAAACCTATACATAGCATCTGAGCAGTCTATTTCTGAAGTGAATGTTACACTATTACGAGATGCTAGTACATTCTCCGATTACACCCACTTAATGGAAACCCACTAACGGAAAACCCACTTAGCGGAAACCCACATAACGAAAAGGAACCCACTTAGAGAAAACCCACTTAGCGTAAACCCACATAACGAAAAAGGAACCCACTTAGCGAAAACCCACTTAGCGGAAACCCATTTAGCTGAAACCCAGTCAACTTAAACCCACTTAACGACGGAAACCGACTTAGAGGAGACCGAAATAGCGGAAACCCACTTAGCGGAAAGCCAATTACCGTATTAAAAAATATGTTGATACCACTACAAAATTCCTTCTTGAAATTGACAACTATAGTAAAGAAATTTTAATCAAACAATCCAGCTTGTGTACTTTCATAAAATGTGAACAGAATAATTCTATTGTATTACAGTTTGATTACAGCATTTCCTGTAGGTGCATTTCCGCTAAGTGGGCTTCCGGTAAGTGGGTTGCTGCCCATTCTCCATCTTGGATTTGACGACACTAGTCAGATATTGGAATTCCTACACTTTCTCTCCTGCAAGGTGATTTTATATTTTGGAATCAGGATACAAGTCTTTTTTACTACTGATGGTCTATTGAGTAGTCTTTTGTTGCACTTTCTGCCACTATTTTGTCTACAATTTTCAGTTAATTTTCTTGCGAATCGGTCAACAAAAAATGAGCAATGTCATCCACCACTCACCTTGATTCCTTGAATTTCTTTGATGTTACGCATAGTCATTTCCGTGATGTACGATAAAAATTAGGCCCGGGGAGAGACTTTATGTCACAGCTGTCTTCTGATCTTAATTCTGGTTTTTGGAAACCTAACTATCTCATTTCAATCAATGTTTGCATGTTCTAGCATTTCAATTAGTGGTTCATGTCTGATAGAGGATATACTGCATATATGAATAAGGCAAAATGACTAGAATTGAAATAGATAATGATGATTGTAATCGCACTCAGAGACACACACAAAAATTATAATCCAAATTATAAAAAGTAAGAAATAACCATAAAGTAACTTTTAAAAACGGACAGTGCTGCTTCAGTTTTCCTAAAGACCCCCTGGATCCCTCTTGACTGGGCAAATGGTTGAAGCTAGGGATCAAGAGGATAAAAATGCAACTATTCAAAAGCTTTTCGTGAATAATCAACATTACATGCATTTTGACAGAGAGACACAATTGTAGGTGATGATTTAGCACGTGTACTACATGTTGTGTTCTGTGGCAATGTTACCCCGTCAATAAAAAAATTCGAATCAAACAAACAGATGCGTACATAAAGATATTACTTGTGATTCGGTAACAAGTTAAAAATAATTCAATTTCGATAATTTATGTAAACTACTATTATAGTAGTATGGCGTATAATGAGGACTTTATGTATTTGATAAATGGCATGCTTGACAAAATATCCACTAGTAGACCGGTTTCGAAACATGCCATTTTTCCTTTTGCTATTTTATATATTTTAACGATATTATATAGTCTAAAGTGTATACGGTGATTTGTAGTCGAGTGATCTGGCTGCAGTATTTATGCAAATGAAGACTATGCAATTTGGAATGCTAGAAATAAGAACTACAACTTGTAGAATATCAGCACGGTCGACTACGCTTTTAGTGGTAGTTGAGCCAAAAGGCCAATTAGTTACACACAAATAAAAATTGTTAGACGATAAAAATAAACGCTCATCACATTGTTACTTAATCACAATTTTGTGTGGAATCGAATGCTGACAAATAATAAAAGTTCATCTGTCCACCCATTAACCTCCAAAACTGACGATTTTGAAGGTTACTTTTGTGAAATCAAAATTTTCAAAGTTTTTGTGAAGGTTATTTTTACTCAAACGCTTTGATCGCTTTTCATTTAAATCATCCGTCTAAGGTGTGAGCACATTTTCACCAATCATTTCACAGCTTTTTAGAGCATTATAGCAATTTACAACAGTCAGTACACAACGGAGAAAAATAAGCGGCAATATAAAGCAAATTTTATATTTAGGCCAGGTGTTTAGCTATTACTATATCAATAATCTACTTAAATTTATTTTTCATTTAGTTCCGTTTTTATTCTTTTTTGGGTACTGCTGGAACATTATGCTATAATGCTTCTTAATAAGTTGTCTAAAGTTTGTGGAAATTGTATTTTCTCCTTAGGCGGATATTGTTAGTGTTATTTAAATGAAAAACGATACTATTAAAGAGTTTGAGTAAAATACCTGTCGCAAAAATTTCAAATTTTGATTCGTCCAAAGTGGCCTTCAAAATGAACAGTTTTGGATGTCAGGGGATGGAAAAATGAACTCTTATTTGACACCATTCGATTCGTATCAAAACTGTGATGAGTAACAATATGATGAACGTTTATTTTTATCGTCTAACTATTTTCATTGTAGGCAAATAATTGGCCTCTTGGCTAAACTACCGCTAAAAGCGTGTAGTTGAGCGCCCTGATATTCTAGTAGGCCTTGGCTAGAAATTAAAGAAATAGGTATGGAGGGATAGTTTACGAGATAATATAACAACTCTGTTCTGTCCTTTCGTATGATAAATGCTTTTTTGCGGTTTAGCAAAGCAGGCTGCTCTCTTTCGCGAAAGGGATGGATTTTTTGTCAAAGTTCTGAACACTCTCAAATGTACTGAATATGTCGAAGCTCACCGTGGTGCATTTCTACCAGACGAATGACTATATGAATTTTATTTATTATTACTCGCACTTCTTCCGGACGACAGATGTGGACCCCAGTTGAGAGCGAGCGAAGGAGAGGGAGAGAGAGAGAGAGTCGGAGATGGGTGATTGAGTGAGCCCAGTGCAGTGTGCGTTTTCCCTATGTGCCAACATATAGGTACTGTACATGTGGCTGCTGCCTTCTCTCTCTGTCTTTTCTGCTACAGACAGCGTGGCACAAATCATCCTCGAGTATCCAACTGGTGGTAAACAGCACAAACCTCTTTTCCCATCTTACTATATCTAACCCACTTTGGCAAATTTGATTTGACGTATTTCCTCTTCCCTTTGCATTCACCTCATCCACTCACTCTATCACCCCATTTTATAACTGAACTATGCATTTAGTGAATTTCCGTGTTGTGTGTGTGTGTGTGTGTGTGTCAGTGTGCGCTTTGAGTTGAGTACGTGTTTTGAGATAACGACGCTGTTCTGTGCATCATGTGGTATACGCATGGGGAGATCCAAAGATGCACCCTTCTTCGTTAATGGTAGTTGGCTGTCAACCGCTTGTCTGGCTTTAAGTGTTTTCCTAGAAGATACTTGGAAATTTTATATACAGACTCTCTGTTGTATGTACACTCTTCTTTCTGGCATAAGCTAGAAAAAATCCAGATAATTTTCACAATTGTTTTTATGTAAAAAAATGTTTTCCTGTTTAATAGGTAATGGGTATTTCTATAGACAAAAATGATTTGCGTCCAATTGTATGTAACCTTGTGCTTACTAATTTACGTACGTTTGATAAGTGACTAGTCGTTTAGTCCTCATATATTTCGACACAAAATTGTTTCTTCTCGGTAATCTTTCCACGTTGCGTTAAACAAGAAGAAATTATACAAGAAGAAAAAGGAGAACGCTGCTAAATTGGAACATGTAATATCAAAATTATTATTATAATTTGTTTCGTATTGCATTAAACCTTGAAGGTTTTATCCTAATACAAGCAATTTACATAAAAGTAAAACAACTTCTCATTTTATTTTTTGTTGAAAAACATTGAAGTATTTGCAAATTTCATCTTGTGACGCTAAAAACTCAAGCTGTCATTTGGGTACTATCAGAAAATGAAATACTGTAAATTTAATGAAAATCAATTCTTTACACAAAAATAAAAAAATCTCTGATTTCCGCAGAACATTATGTTAAACGTTACAACAAACAGCAACTAATAAAGGCATTTACAACAAGGAAATACTTGAAAATTGTAATAAGTTGTAACAAAAAATGCGGCACCCCCGTCAGAGGAGCCGGAGCTCCCGCAGATACGTGGCCACCGCCACGGGATCCTCCGTGAACACCGACATCGACAGAGGCAATACCCCCGCCCCAAACGCGCGTAACCGCAGACCAATAGGTGAGCAGTGCAAACCTGAAACTACATACAGTAGTGCTCCAGTGTCTGCTCGTCCTCTCCACAATGGGAACGAAGTGGATTTTGTCTACGGGACCAAATAGACTCAATACGTCGCCATACCAGCCTACAATGCCCGCTTCTAAGACGCGTAATCATCCAATTCGCGGTGACTCGCAGCCTCTCTGGCTTCCCTATCAGAGACCTCATTTCTATGAAGTCCGCAAAGACTGGGGATCCATTGCAGGACAACGGTGCCTTCTATCCGCATCAAGGATGATCTAACCGTGCCCAATTTCTGAATGTAGATAGTCGTCCCGCCGCATAGTGCAGCCAAAGCAAACCGGTTGTCGGAGCAGATGGAGTAGCGACCACCCAGACCCTCGTCCTCCAGCCAGTTTGTCACAAAAAAACAAAGTGCTGTCATCTCACCTGAACTGAGCACCCCCTGCTGCCAGATTGCCACTACTGTCGGTTTTCACCCAGTCCGCTAGTAATGACACCCTCAACCGGCTTATCTGTACAGTATATACATTATAATGTAGTCAAACTGTCCCAGCGACTGGATAGTATCCAACGCGTCATCCAAATGAACCGTTTCAGTGGAACTCAAGACGTTACTGGTTGTTTAGACCAGCTTCACGCACCACAGGTACGCTTTTCATATTATTTTGTACCCAATTACATCCAAGAATATTCCAAACTTTTACAACTAAAATTGCAGTCTCAGCACCTTTTTGTTTGATTTATAGACAAAACGGGCTTATGATTCTAAAATTTCCACTTCATTATTATATACCAGATGATGGTTATGGTGAATGGCAACGATACGACTACCGACAACATCTATAATTACTAAATACTCCAACTTCAAAAAGGAAATAATAATAAAACTGAAATTTTATTCTTCGTGAAAAAGTCGGCATGTAGCCCAAGTTAGAATATATAATAATTGAAAAAACATTAAATATACGCAACTGTGAAACACGTTAGCCATATTTAGGTCAAACAGGGCAACTGTACCATCTGTCTACCACATTTTATAACCCTGTATTAACTTCGGAGCTAATGATGAGAGACAAGTTGGGGACATGTGTATCTAGAGATGTCAATACACCGAGATGGATATTCAGCTGGCGACAATTATGGGCGTAAATCTGATTCCTCAGAGCAGAGCATACATGTGGGTTAAAAATATTCCCATGATACACTTGCAAATATTCGCTTGGCGGCTAAAACAATGTCTAATTTGGTGAATAATTTTAAATTTTAAATGCAAACTTTTGCACAACTTGAATAAAATACAGGGAAAAATAACCGATCCAAGGGAGCATAGAAACCACGTTGATAATTTCTGCTTAGTTTGTAGTTTGGAGACATTTAACAATTGAAGTGCATAGTATCTGGATTCTGGACAATTTTCAAGGCAATGATAATTATAATTGAATGTCATAAAACAACCAATGCAATGTGGATATTGGAATGACGAAGAAAACAAATGGTGAAAACGTTTAATTAGAAATTGATAATAACGTGATCACAGGTTGATCTTTGAATGGTTTTAGCTTGATTATAGGGACGTCGGAGCGGCGGTTCAGGTCCACCCCATAGGTCCGACCTGAAGACAATACTGTCTTTTGCTCACCCAAAACCTTTTAGGCAATCGAACCACATGAACAATTTCGCATGGCCATCTTGGCGAGATCCTTGGTAGTCAGTCGTCGTCGTCGTCGTCGTGGCGATCCCTCGATTTCATGGATGACTTTCTTTTAATGCGACCGTTGGTATGGCTGTACAGACCAAGACGTGAGGCACAGGTCTTTCCACAGGTTGTCGTAGGAAGTCTAGGACAGTTTGGATCAGCAGCAAGTTCTTTCCTCCGCGTTCTTCTATCATCTAGTTGGCTTGTTCGTTCCCTTTCGAAATACCTCACCCGGCCCCCTTTGTCTGCAGTTCTTCTCCAAAGTGCTCGATCTCTCGCTAGCTCTTCCCAATTCGTCCAGTCGATGTTACAAGCCTTAAGATTGTGTTTTAGGGTATATTTGTAGCGCTTTTTCTGACCTTCTGTTGATCCTTTCTTCAACTGTGAGTAGAAAACCTGTTTTGGAGCCTATCAAAGGGGAAACGAGAAGGCGACTGTGACGTACTGTATTCAGTAATATGCGCACGCATAGGGAAACCATGATAAAAATGACACCAACTTAAGGTCACGAGTGTAATAAGTTGATGTAAAATAGTTTGTTTAAATGCACAATTTGAAACATGGTGCACCTTTTGGATTATAAAATGAGAACTACTGCTCGAATTGAGATAGTTTTTTATTCTCCAAGCTCTTCAGAGCATTGACATGATTTAATCAACAACTTGCATATAGGCTAATGTAGAGATGCTGATGTACGCTTAGAACTTTCAAAGGGTAGTTGAAGCAGTTGGAAACGATGGGTTGACACCCCCTCAGTTGTAAAATCGTTCTGTTGACTCTGTTTGATTGCAGCAGATATCATTATGTTAGTCATTACGTATCTTCGCGTTGTCTTACATATCTGATGGCATCATAGAAATTTTTATTTTTGAATAGAAGCGTTATTCTCATATTAAACAGAGGCAACTTTATTTTCCCTTTTAAAGTAAGGATTCATGCACTAAAAGCTTGCTCCCTGTCTTCTCCTTTTAGACGCACTTGACCTCTATTTCACTGCGTTTCAAATTCAAGAGTGTTGTCACATTCCCAAACGACATATTTAATACATACACGTGTGTTTCTCTATGGTTGTCTTTGGTAGTATGGTTCAATAGTAAGTTTCAATCAAATTGTCATGTCTTATTTTGCATTTGGCTATCACACGCCCTACTTCACCTTCCTGCACTCTTCTGACGATTTCGACTCGATCCACTGCAGAAACGTTCCTCAGTCACTCCAATAATGTTAAACTGTGTCTGCTCGGAGCACAACATCATTCAACTTCCCCACACAATATTAAATGATGTTTTGCAGGTGCTCTTTGGCCGTCCTTGGTGCTGCCATGATAATAATATGACATGTTAAACTGCCATGGAGTATTTAAAACATCTTTGAGATTTTGATTGAGTGGGTTCGTAAATACCTGCAGAGACTAAACCCTCGCCTCACTTGATCACCTTCTCTTGGGGGCAATCGTGTAACCTCCAGTGCCTCGACAGTGGTGGGGCGGGCGTCGTGTCTGGCTCGCCTGGGGATGGATTAGGGAATTCCGATGAGGTCAGGTTTTGGAATTCCAGGGTCTGTTTTTGGGTGGGTTGGGTTGGGTGGGTGGTGTTTGTCCTGCTACTCTCAACGCACACGGTGTCCTGGGGACCACCCTTAGTAGTGGTGCGAATACACGAGGTTTCGGAATATCTTGGTTAGGCTTGAGCATATGTATGGTGTTCAGTGAAAGTTGGACCGTTCCGAGGGTATCGCTTGGGTGAGGGCTGGTGTCCACCTCTGTTTCATGTTAATCACACAGTCTCATCTGGGTAATATTAAACGGTTTAGCATCCCTTCTGAGACACTTTGTATGCCCAAGTTTAGATGTATCTGCCGACACGGCCTCTCAGAGGAATCCGTGCCAGTGAACTCGTATTTGAGGGAGTTCCGGATCCCCTGACGAGACCCGCTGTACAACAACAACAACAACAACAATAACAATAACAACAACAACAACAACAACAACAACAGGAACTCCGAACTATCTGTCTTGATAGCATCAACTACAATGTCTCTGGTCTGGATGATAATATTACGAGATGCCAGTACTTTCTTCATCTTTGTCTATGTTGCCGTGGCCAGACCAATTCTCCTTTTATAATTTCAGTGTCGCATGTGAAAACACTTCCCAGATATTGGAATTTCCCGCAGTTTTTTATGCTTCTCATAATTGCAGCTAGTGAAAAAGAATTGTTCATTGACGTAAGGGTTTTGCTTCCTCTAATATTTCTTCAGGGAAAGGTACAAGAATGAAAATTACAATGTGTCCAGAAAAACTAACAGTGGACCACTCGACTGTAAGTCCTGCTGATAGTTAAAATATTGAAGGGCAACGAGAATGATTAACCGAGAAACAGGGCGCCAAAAATAGATATTTCGGCAGCTAAGTCAACTGCCTTCTTCAGGTAGAGGTACAAGAATGAACATTACGATGTATCCAAAACACTAACAGTGGACCACTCGACTGTAAGTCATGCTGATAGAGTACAGTTAAAATATTGAACGGCAACGAGAATGATTAACCGAGAAACAGGGCGCCAAAAATAGATATTTCGGCAGCTATATAAGTCAACTGTCTACTCAAATGAATGAAAATTTAAACGTATCCATACTAATCGCAACCCCACGACTTTCTGTCCAGGGACTGATATTACAGTTAAAAAGTCGAAATGGCGACGATAACGTAAGATACAAGGCATTTATAAAATGAATATACAGTATACAATAAAATAAGATAAACCCAGTAGGATCCGAGAAAAGTTAAAATTAATCAGAGAGCACAATATAGGAGGAAGGTAAAAAACATTCCTGGCGGTTCAAATTCGAGTTGTGCATCGTGGTGAACCAGATTTCGAAAAACAGACATTTTTGTCTGTCTGAAACGCTAAGACTTTGGCACCTTCGAAATCGATACTACGATTCCTTGCGATAGAGCGTTGGACGAGAGCCGATTTCTCCGATTGGAGCACTCTTGTCGAAATGTTGATCTACTCGTCTTCATCGTGTGTGCTTTTGCTCAAATGATAAAAATAGCTATCTTCATTATAGGAGCCTTAATTTTATGAAAATCGACTATTTTTGTTTCTTATGAAAACATATCAACAGTCTTTAGTTTATATGCTTTTTCCAAACCTTTCAATAATTCGGTCAATTTTGGAAACATTTACAGAGATTTGACAGACAAAGTTTTGTTGCGATTATTGGCATAATGTTGTAATGAAGCACTCTTGTCTGCGCTATAAAATAGACTCCATTCTGAATCATAGCATATAGAATTTATATTTAAAAGAAATTACTTGTCAGCGTATGTTATTATTGAATGCCAGTTAGCGATATATTTATGTCGTTCGTGCCTTTCATACGATGTCTGCAGGAGGACCACCAGTCATTCTGTATACCACCTTCTTCACGGTTTGGCGGTCTTCCGCCATGCGTTTTCAGCTATGGCTATCGTCGAGTTTGTCCAATTGTTTACATCATACGTCCATCATTTTATTGACCTCCCTCTTCTATGCGTTCTTCTGCCCAAAATAGAACAACTTCTTTGTTTTTACCATTGCGAGTAGTTTGGGCTGTATGTCACATCCTCCTATAAATCCCCAATTCTGCAGAGTCTGTTCTAGTCCGGTCCACTTCCTTCAACATCAACGCTTCAGCCTCGTAGGTGATTACCGTCAAGATAAGAGCACGTATAATCTCTACTTTCACTTGATTCCATATGCTTTTCTCTCATCCAGATGTTTTCTAATACAACCCTTTACTGTTCAGTCATCTCAATTCTCGCCCGTAAATCTGCTTCACAGTCACGTCAGTAGTAATGATTTGTACCTCCCGAGGCCACCCCCCCCTCCCCCCCCGGCAAGTCTTGGCAAAATTTTATCAAAGGTTGGCTACAGTATAGGCAGTATAGATGGT
>JAUYWV010115783.1:0-12140 GCA_032274565.1 Nematoplana nigrocapitula
CGAAGCCGCTAACATTTACACCAGCTCTTAATTCCTCCAGAAGGTCGTCCCAATACACCAGAAATAATAATTTGTGAAAGGACTGACCCATGTGGGACTCCTTTTTCGAAGATTTTAACTTTGCTGTCCACCTGGATCAGCGAAATCTACGTGCGCCTGTTCGCCATCCACCCCTAGATCCACCTCACCATCCTGGGACTGACACCCATCTTCAGCAGCTTGTTTACCAGCCCCGCCCGCTACACCTTGTCGGAAGCCTTAGCGAAATCGAAAAAGGCCAACACCATCTTTTCGCACTCCTGTAAACCATCATCCACGTCTTGGGCCAACCGCAACAACTGCTCGTTTGTGGACTTGCCCACCCTGAATCCAGCCTGCCAATTTTGTTTCCGGACTCCATACCGCGGTCTATTTGTAAGGACTCTCTCCATCCACTTACCCAGGCATGAGGTGAAGCATATCGGCCTTTGCGATCCCAGTTTCCGACAGATCTTTCCCGGTCTTAGACAGGGGCACGATGCGCCCGACCCTCCAGTTCTGTGGGGCCCGTCCTTTATAAAATGACCTATGGAACAGATTCACCACAGCGCCGGCAGCATAACCAACAACCTTGGGTGCAGGAACCCCCGCCTTTGCCTCACCTATCTCCACAACTTCTTCCCTACTGATCTTGTTTCCTTCTTCTTTTTCATCTTTTCTTTCTTCCGTGCTGAGCCGGACCGCATTCATCGCACTGTCTCCAGGTATGCCCTGCGCTTACCTAAACCCGCGGCTGCGCGCGTTCGGGACGGTGGTCCCGCCTTTGTCTGGGCTGACGGAGGATCCCGTGGCGGTGGCCTCGTACCTGCGGGAGCTCTGGCTCCTCTGACGGGGGTGCCACCTGATCCCATCCCACAACAACAACAACAACCTTTAGCGCGTGAATGGATGAAACAAATATTACTCTCTGCTGTAGACGCACACAGGGAAGAGATAATTAAGCGGGTCATCGAGATGTTATGGCTTTACCCACGCAAAATGGACCTATACAAGGTTTTAAAAAGTGGTCCTAGCTTTTAACTTTTGATAACACATTTATTTCATTACCAAATATTTTGGTTTACGCATCAAATGAAAACTTAGAATGATTCCTATTTAATCAAGATTCCTGCTGCAGTAGAGTATCAAATTGAACGCTTCAGTATATGATAATGTTATGAACGAATGCATTAAAAAAATTATGACTTTTCTAATGATGCAGAGCTGTTTAACTATTTGCTAAATGAATCATTACCCGAACCAGCCGAAATGCAACTTGGGATACCATCGAAGAAGCCAAGATATGGATCCGTTGAAGAGGAAGTCACTTTGTCCAGATAACATCACACCGGACAAATGCTTCTACTTAATGCCAAAACGAAAATTAGATGGGGACAAATGGTTCACTGCAAACCCAGTTGTAGTCCATACTTTTAATTTAGCAGTGAAACGAATGTGTAATAAGGCCGGATTTGTCGTAAACTACACAAATCATTCCCTGCGTGCGACCGCAGCAACGCGTCTTTATCGAGCCGGGGTAGATGAACAACTTATCCAAGAAACTACCGGCCATAGGTCCCTGGAATGTTTACGCTCAGAAGGCAAATGTGTCTCATATTCTGCAAACCTGGAAGATGGACAATGCTTTGCCAAGAGAAACTGAAAAGGACACCAAAGTTGCAGAGGGCAATGGACCTGTTTACAATGAACCTGTTTTTAAAAACTGTAATTTTAACTAATTTCCTTTATTTATCGTGCATTATTTCAAGTTAGCGTACATTATCTCAAGTTGGCGTATATTATTTTAATAGTGTACGCTTAGTTTGAAAATCAGTTGATGATGTTATTGATTGCTTTAATAAAATTCAAATTCTGGAATGATCTACTATTTTTAAAGTACTGGAACTAGAATACAAAATTAACATTACTATGATCTAATGCTGTGATAATCTTGACCTGGGGAAAATTATCTAATTCAAATTTGAATACATAGTAACACGGAAACTTTTCAAGTAATTGATAATATATTCCGTCAATAAAAAGTCGTCGCTTTTAGAATTCCTATGAATTGCGATAGTGACTTTGATAAAATGTTTCCAGTAATGGAAGATAATCGCCATCCCTAACCACTGTCATGTGAAGAATTAACTATGAATATCAACACACAGATGCCATTATCTACCTTAAAGCACGCAAAGTGGGCATAGAAGACTTACTTGGTCGAGGATTGGATAAGAGAACGCAACAGAAGCATTATTTTTCCAGTGGTTCAAGTAATTTATTGTTCTTGTCTAAGAAGGCGACGCAAACTTGAATAGAATGTGTGATATTTACACAATGAATTAGTTTAAAAACGCCTAAAATTAGCTTCATACATTTTGATGATTAATTCTTCAAAAGATCATGATCTCAAATAACGGAATCAAGAAAGATTTCTCAATACATTGGGCATTTCTTCGTCACAAATAAGTGTTGATCATTAATTCTATTTTTTGTTCCTAAAAAATCACCGTCTAATGTCAACAGCTGGAATTAAAACTAAAGAAGGTGACCATTCAAAATTCGGTTGGAAGTAGCGTTGTTCTGGAAATTTAGATTACCTTTAAATCTTATTATTTTCTAAGTTATTACTTTTTGTTTGATATTTGTATTATTGACTTTACATTGATTTTTTATAGGTTTGCCCTGGGTAAGAAAATAAGCTAAAATAACTGGGGCATTTAAGTAAGAAAATAACATTGTTAGATAACAATGCAAAAATTGTTTAAAGATTGATAGACCCAGATCATTTGATATAATTTTTCAACTTTCAACTTTTTTATTTATTTTTCTGAATTGAAAAGTAGTGTCTTCATGGTCGGAAAATGCACTTTTAAAAGTTTACATGTAGGTTATTACATGAGGTTCCACACCTTTGTTTAGCGCAGCTGAATGATCGTGTGAATTAATGCTGATGGAAGTTTGCTTTCCAAATACACACTCACGTGCTTATGTGTTATCTAAACTGCTACCAGCTGTTGAGTGGACTCGTCACCCGACTTGTTCTGAAATAAATCCGGGTGACCTTTTTCTATTGTGTTGTAAACTTTGACATACATCTTGAATCAGCTGGCTATCTCTTGGAATAGGGGATTACTCTAATAGTTAAAAGAAGCACTGACAAAGCACTTTAATTTTTAATGTTCCTTAGAATGAATATAATAAATAATATTACATAATGTAAAAAGTGGCGTAATAATTACATCACGAGACGCGTTTTGGCACACTAAGCGAGGAAGCCCGAGTGAGCATAATGAAGTGTGAGTGCTTTAATGGAGCCTCTCGAGTTAGCATAAGCGCTTTGTTCAATTTTAAATTATGGATTGTCCGGGAAAGACGCGTTTTTCTAATGGAAGAGATTTTCTAAACATATACAGTATACTTGTATGTGGGTAATGTATTATAGTCATTTAGTGAAGCAGAAATTTTATGGAAATTGGAAAGTGTAGCTTGTTTATATGTGTATCGATACCTTTTAAATTTAAATTTTAAATTCTATAGATGTATATTATTTTGAATACTGTATTGCTGTTTATTATAACAGTGGATGTTTCTACAAAGGATTTCATCATCAAAAAGTGGGGTGCAGATCAAATCAGCATTAGACGAATATGTAAGAGATATGCAAAATAATTCAATAATGATAATAGAGAGAATTTTCCCGTAAAGAAGAAAGTCATACATACCGCCCAAGGTCTTCCAAGAAATAATTCAGAAATATATCGTTGAGCTAATTCTCTGATTGTAACTTTACAATCTTAAATACCTTTCTGAATTCTTTTTTGTAGTCCTTTTACGTCATTGTGTCGTACCACTTTCTTATTTACGGGGAAAATCCTCTCAATTTCCATTCCTTAATTTTTTTGCATATTGCTTGTAATCGTGTAATGCTGGTTTTAGCTGCACGCCACACTTTTATGATGGAGTGTATATTAGTTGATTTATAGTAATGTTTCAATAATTAGATTTAAATCCTTTGCAGAAATCTCCGTTGATATAATAAACAGCAATAAAGTATTCAAATTAGGCTTTTATAGTATTTAAAATTTAAACTTAAAAGGTATCTATACAAATTTAGACAAGCTCCACTTTCCATATAGAATATCTGCTTCATTAAATGACTATGATACACCCATAAATCTATGAGACTGTACTTACATTAGATATGCATAATATATGTCCGGATAATTTAAGTTTAACTTGTTTTATTTTGCCTTATATACAGAAATAGAAGATAGTATTGAAAAAGTCCAATGAAGCGTCCTCGTCTTTTCCTTCCCTTTCTCCCGACAGACCGAGAGATGCGAGGATGCTTCAATTGTACATACCAAATTTAGGAATATGGCCGTAAATTAAATTTAAATTTATTCTCTAAAATGACCATAAAAAATAATTCTATTCAGTTTAGGAAGTCTAGAACTAATCAGTTGGGCAACACTAACCGACAATTTATAGCAAATAACTGATTTGAAATTAAAATTATACACCTATATACCTATCAATAACCAGAGTGCCCGGCCTAGGCGATTGAAACAACATGGTGCAAAAAATCGTGTTATTTTCGCTTATATGCATTGCTTAATCCTCTGCTAGTTAGCGAAAAAATGTTCACGAGTGTTTTCCCCTTTCCCTTTCTGGCAGGAATGGGATTTGAATTGTTGGGTGTTCTCTTGGCTGCTGGACTATTCGGTCCTGTGATCACTCTGCATCGGGTAGCCAACACCGCCTGCAACGAGACTAGTAATTCACCGTCCAATGCACAACCGGACAGACAGGAAGAAGTAAACCGATTTTCTTACATTATGGTCCCCAGCAGATAACCCGACTACAAACTGGTCCTATTCAAGTTCTTTCCACTTGTTTTGTCATTTGTTTTGGCAGAAAAATGACTACATGCTGGGCAGCGGATTAATCTGCGCCGTGTTCCTCTTCTGCGCCCTGACCGTCTTCTTCGGCACACGGGAGAAAAATCTGCTTGTCGAACCCAAGGAGAACTATCTGCGGAGCCTCAAAAGGATCCTGCTCTTCCAGCCCTACCTGCGACTCATGTTCGCCTTCCTCTTCTGTTCTCTCGGTCTCCAGGTCGGCCTGCTTGCCATGATTTTTGTCGTATTGTTGAAGTATTCGTGATAATTCCGAGCAGTTTGTAATATGGCGGTATTGCATATAAGGCAAATATGCCGTAAATGTAAAAGGCGTGTACTAGCAATAAGTATGCAATTCAGTTAGTCTCCATTTCAGTGGAAGCGTTACAGTGTGATTTCTTTTTAATAGAAATAAAAAATAGACTGGTTGAGAGATTTCAATGCGAATTTTTTTAATTTATGCCTACATATTCATACTTCGTTGAGAAAAATAAGTTGAACTAATTAATCAATAATCGATTTTTCTGGTCTGCTGGAATATATTTCATGATGAAGTTGTACACGAATGTGTCAAATTTTGTCCAAATCAGTATAATGCAAATTTGGAGATTTTGTGCATATGTTACAACAAATCAATCAATAATGTGGAATACAATATGATTGGTCAGTAGTAATTGCAATGCGTAAGGTAGTAGTAGGAGTTACGCAGCGTCTAACTCACCTAAAAATATATATATATTTTTTTTTTGGAAATATCGAAATTTAGATTTATATCAATATTATTGATTAACTATTGCAAATTTTTAAAAGTTTTTTAGTTAGAAAAAATAGTACAAGTGTTTACTATCAGCATACTAAGTTTGGATGATAAATGTTGTGTAATTACTAAGGATTTAGTTTGTGTTAATAATTATGAATCAACCGGTACATGGTATTGTTTAAAAGTCCAAAAGCGATGTCATTGAGTAAAGCCAGGTTTCTGGAAATTTATACATGGGGGTGCACATTTTGATCGATTAACGGATCAGCAAGTTCCGTGGAATCGCACATGCGTAATCCAGAGCTCTTTAAATCCAATTAGGGGTTTAGGATCGCAGAAAGGAGTGGGTGAGAGACGGCGTATCATTTTTGCAGTCGGTCATAGCAGTAACCTAAGAGGCGATTATTATATCAGCAGAAATACAAGAACGTGTTACTGAAATAGAATATTCTTGAAGTGACAATTACTATAATGTAAACTAAGACAATACAGCATATAGATATCGATCTAATAATAGTCAGATTAACTCAAAGAGGTTGTTGGAATGAGGATATCCGTGCAATTTGATTGATTGCCTTTTCGGCCAATCAGATGCGACGATATTCTGTTTTAAAAATAGCAGCAGAATTTGGTAGGTATCAAAGCTCTTTGATATACATGTAGGTTAATGATTAATTTTCCAATAGAATGATAGAACACATTCGTTTCATTTTGTCTGTCTGTACAGTTTATAGCAGCTAGTTGCCACTTCTTTGCAAAAAGTAATCGAAAATAAATATTAGCCCTTCTGCAATTTTTGCCTACCAAACACCCCTAAACCGAAATTACATGTTTTGGTGCGCGTGTCTACTCTAGTTGATGTTTTCAAACCTCTTCGGGTCAACTAGATTGGCAAACTGGTGGTGTTCTGAAGTGGATTTAGGACAGTCACACTTGCTAGAATTTGCACGTTCTAGATTAGAGAGTGCGAGGTAACGGATATTATACTATATATTAATACAGTTCGCGATTCTTCTAGGCCGTATTGTTTGACTGAATTGGAATAAAGCCATAGAAATCGGATTAGGCGACATAGCTATTTTAAGCTAGAAGCGACATAAGCTGGTTTAATATGGCTGACTAGCGAACACAACAGGAGCTGGCTTAGTGTGGCAAAAATGTATTAAAAATGCAGACTATTTATTTTTTAAAGCCGCGCGCAATTTGAAAACGTCTATCTCCGCCATATATTTTTGCCACACAACTGGCAGCTTCTATTACGACACATGCAAATGGCGGCGTGTCAGTTCTAGATATTAAAAACAAATCCGATTTCTATGCTCTAGCCGCAATTCACGAGCGAGATGTTACACTACAGAATACTGGATAAACCTGGAAAAACAGCAGAATTTACTTCTTTCACAGAATACATTTTTACGTCGCGTCAATACACCAAGTTTCCGTAATCCAACAGTGATATTGGATAATTCAGCTTTCATCATTTACAGCAAATCAATGAGGTACTTATAGCGGGCAGGTACTTTTACTCTACACGTTTGAATCACATCGAAAATATTTTCCGTGTGGAAAGGCTGTGTAAGAGGACGCAACTGTGTCAACATGGAAGAACTATTGACAAGTCTGTCTACATGCACCTTGTCGAGAAAATGGAATCAATGTGTTGAAAGTGGTTGCTGTAGAACCTAGTTCAAATTGGCCGTGCAACACTGTGATTATGAGTTTCCAAACAAACTATATATTCCAGTTTAGTGGTGCAAATGAACGCAAATGTTTTGCAAAAAACGTGAAAGTTACAATTGCATACAAAATACAAATTTCAAACTTATATGCAAAAAAGCGTTACAATTGAATGCAAAACTGTTGAATATTGCAACTAATAAAAATAGTGAAATTTGAATGCAAATGTTATTTTTGCCCCGGCACAGTTAATTACATACTGCCGTGTGCGTTTTAAAATATTTGATCCATACAACTAAATGTTGTAGGTGCGGCAAATCAAAGAATTAGGCATCGTTCGGAAAGCTATATCTAAAAACATCAGAATTCTACCATCATATGGGTCCAACAACAAAAAACATGTAACATATGTCAAGGTGATGAATTTTTAAGTTTCTAAAGTGGAAAACTAAATTTAATCAAGACGTCTTGCCGTTGGGTCGTAAAGAGTGCCGGTTTGAAGAGATGCTCGTTATGATTGTGAACTCTTTCACTCTCACTCTCTCTCTCTCACACACACACAATTGTAAAATGTGCTACAAGTTTCGAATCACTACACTTCATTCATATAATGTGTTTTATATGTTCTATACTTATTGTGCTACGATGACAAAGTTGAAAACGATATTTAAATACGTTGTATCCCTATTGGGCATATTATTTCACTAGTTGCAATACGTGCAGTACTGATAATCACGCTGGTAGGAAAGCGCAGGTGAAACATACGGTAGTTGGGTCATGTTCACCCGAATGTAAGTCAAATGACGGCGGCAAAATAAGCACATCCTCCTATCCAGTGTCAATGGGACAACGTCTGGTCCTGGGAGGAGGGCTCGGATTGTTGGCTCGGTGCCGTGATCGTTGGTGGGCGAGTCGTACCAGCGGAGGCGGCGGCTGTGGATGAAGAGGGGGCGGGGGCGGTGGTTGACGGATAGGTCACCGAGCTGGCGTACTTCTTGGTCCAAACCCGGGCCACCCGGTCATGCTCAGCCCGATTGGTCTGAAACTGTTGGGCTATGGAGCCAACCAGGGGATCTGCCGGATTGCAATCGGTGAGCAAGGAACAGATGGACAGGAGCACCTTGCTGATGGTCAAGGCCGGCGACCAGTTGTCCTGTGCGAGGAGATGGAACATGTTTTTATGGTGGGCGGCGGTGACCAGTACAATATCTCCTAAACTGCCTTCTGCGCGAGTAGCCAGCCCAGTTAAATTTATCCCACAGAAATAACCCGCAAGCTATTCGTAGTAAATAAGAAATAAGCAAGGACTAACCATTAACATTAATCAATAATAATTTCTCATCGATTACCTCAGAAGAATTTCGCTGTACTTAACCCGATTACAATCAATCAATGTATATTCTCACAAATGCGTACCGCACACGTATGTAGAACTGACTGGTCATCCCAACTCACAGCTATCTAATTCGTAGAAAATTAGGTAAATGTTCACCATAAGATTTCCATTAACGATAGTCGTTAGTTTGTTTGCGTGGAAGTTCGGGGGCACGTTACATTTGAGAGATCAGTTATCTTGTCTGAATTATCTCCTCCTATAAACCTAAAATTCCTCTTTACATATATCGACACACATTGTACCTTTCTCTGTTCTCACAATCAAAATTATTTCATATCACCCATACCTACTTGAAACATCTCATTTAGGTTGTTACTAAGTGCCAATAAAAAATTGTGATAAGGTATCGAAGTGCAACAGTACAGTGCAGTGCAAAGTACAGACAAAACGATGCTCTGACAAACCTTGAGAATATCGAGACAGATCACACCCTGACTGTTGATATTGCAATGGTAAATGCGCGTCTTGAAAGTGACTTTGGGCGGCTTGAACGGGTATTCGGGAGAGAAATGAATATCGAGGAAGAAGATACCGCCCTCGTAAACGGAGCCGGGTGGTCCTAGTATGGTTGACACCCATTCGAACAGATTGTGCTCTCGGGGACCAGCGCTGGATAACAGAAAAATATTTTGTAAAAACTACTTCAGATTTTTTAAAAACATATAAGTAAAAATCACCCAATAAAACAGTCTGGGTATACTCAATTTGAATATCGATATAACTATAAAGGAAAGATTTCAAGGGAAGAGTATAGGAAATAAAAAAAGGAAACAACAAAAATGGCGACTGTAAAAAAATAAATATATAGGTTTAAAACTGTTAAAGATGGTGGCTGCGAAGCAGAAAGACAGAGTAGACGAGAATGGGTTAAGCGGAAGAAGCTTACAGAGATATTATGTAACAAGTACACATGTCAGAAGACGAAATTTCACCAGATAGTGCTCGACGGGTAGAGTTGCATATTACGAGGCCGGATTAGACCTACCGGAAATAACTGCATTGGAATTGACCTGATACATACTACTCAACACGAGAAAAAATAAGCTGCGAATATGTCCATGGTGTTGGTATGAGTGAAATAAAAAGGGAACAAATACTACTGTATTATAGGCCTAGTATGAGAAGTGAAGGCGAGGTGACCTCAATTAAATGTGATTGGATACACCAGTGAAAGTTAAAAGAAGGGGATGACGATAACGATAACGATAGCGGGTTACTTATGCATGGAACAAAGCCAACTGGGAAAAGTTCACTAAAGAAGTTGACGATATGCTTGATACTCAAATAGTCAACGATACAAGAGGTCTAAACAGAAAAGTCAACGAGCTTAATACGATCTTCACGAATATCCTGGTCACAGCGGGTAGATCTATCCCTAGGGGCAGAAGAAAAGACCCAAAAGCATGGTGGACGGAGGAGATTGCCGAAGCTGTAGACTCCAGGAATCAGCTCAGAGACCAAGCAGAAGAAAGCGAAGAGCACAGAGAAGCATGGCTGGAAATGGGTAAGGTGGTCAAGGATCTGATCAGACAGGGCAAGGAAAAGGCATGGAAAGAGTTCACAGAAACCCTCAGTAACACATCCAAAACTGACAAAACCTGGAAAATTCTGAAAGGAATAAACAGGGAAAAAGTAGGAGGAGCGAATATTGCTATAATCAAGGAGGGAAAAATCATTACCAATGACCGCGACAAAGCGGAAGAGTATAATAAAATGTATGCCAAGGTTGCAAGGAAGGTACACTGCGGTAGAAGTCGGGACAACAGGGCTGAAGAGAGGATGAATATTATCAGGAATAGCAAGTACAGAAAGAATCAACCAGATAGAGATGAAAACAAGAACTTCTCAATGCTGGAATTTGACTCCGCCATATCAGAACTCGGAAGCAACAGAGCAGCCGGCAAGGATGGTGTATACAACGAATTCCTGATACACCTCTCTGTCAAGGCCAAAGATATCCTGTTGAAGATTTTCAACCGTAGCTGGAATGAGGCTAACGTCCCACGAGAATGGAAGATGGGAGTTGTGGTACCCATACCAAAACCTGGGAAAGATGCAAGCAAAATGGACTCCTATAGACCAGTAACTCTAACATCCTGCATAGCAAAACTCATGGAGAGACTTATCAAAGCCAGGCTTATGTATGATCTTGAAGTAAACAAGAAAATTACCAACAATCAATCAGGCTTCCGAAAAGCTAGATGCACCACTGATCAGATAGCTAGACTCGTTGATGATGTTATCAACGGTTTCCAACACAGTAAGCCGCACAAACGTACTATGGCCATGCTCTTTGACTTTGCCAGAGCCTTCGACAAAGTAGATCACCTTAAACTGCAGAGCTCGCTAAGAAAATTGGAAATCCCACCGAAACTGTGCTCATGGCTGCACGCCTTTCTGAGTGATAGGAAAGCTGTGTGCAAGGTTGGGAAAACACTTTCTAGAGAAAGACTGTACTCAGCAGGTGTCCCACAGGGCTCAGTTACTGGACCAATTTTGTTTCTTTGTTACATCAATGATTTGGCGAAAGAGCTAGACAAAATCGAGGAAATCAAGTACGGGTTATTTGCGGATGACCTCACAGTTTGGAGCACAGACAAGGACACTAAAAAAGCAGCCGGTTTTATCCAAAAAGCTATCGAGGCCATATTAAAATGGTGCACAAGCCACAATATGACGCTGGCGCCAACAAAATGCGAGGCTATCCTCTTCTCAAATTGGTATGGGGACTCAAACCCGAACAGAAGACCACCACTTAAGATAGGCGGAACAAACGTGGAGTACAAAGAGGAAGTAAAGTTGCTAGGAATGGTACTTGACAAGGGGCTCACTTTTACCAAACATGTGGAGAAAATAAAAGCAGAATCTAATAGAAGAAGCATGCAACTTAAGAAACTCGCAGGAACAACCTGGGGGTGTAATGCGAACACTCTAAGAAGGCTCTATGTAGGTTATATAAGGAGCTGCCTCGAATACGGCGCAGACGTCTGGGGAAGCATAATCTCTGAGTCGAATCTTAAGAAATTAGAAAGAGTTCAATACCGGGCAGCTAGAACCATCACTGGCTGCGTCAGTGCCACTAACACAGAAACCTTACTCCTGGAAGCTGACCTTGTGCCCCTTGAGTGTAGATACAAGACCATGGTAGCCAAAAGACTGGAGCGCATGAAGCGCATGCCGCAGGAGGATCCCCTTAAGGAACTGGCGACCGCACGGATACCTGACAGACGGCTGCAGAGAACAACAACATGGAGGGACTCGGCGCAAGAAATCATGAAAGAAATCCAACCTGACATCGACAGATACCCAAGAGAGGAAATTCAGACCCACAGCAAGTTTCCGCCATGGATGGATGACAGCTACCAGAGGAAGGTTAGCTTCTTCC
>JAUYWV010115794.1:0-12140 GCA_032274565.1 Nematoplana nigrocapitula
TAACAGCGCTAAGGACGGCCAAAGAGCACCTGCAAAACATCATTTAATATTGCCTATTTGGTTATCAAGGGATACATGTTGTTGTCGTCGTTGTATAATCGGGGAAGGGGACTACACCTATGTATTGGGATACTTCTTCTTGTACTCCTCCCAGAAGCCGGATGCCTGTTCTAGATATGTCACCGTCCAGAACTGACCACTTTCGCCAAACACATTTAGAAGACTAAAAAGTGTATTGGACCCGAAAGTCCGCCGTCTGGTCGGAACGTTTCCCACTTGTACGCGTACCACGCTGGCTTTCGTGACTCACCCAGTTTAGACTCGCCGGAAAGTTGTGCGGGACTGCAGCACTTCTCGCGGATATAAGAAATCCGCCCCGGAGGCACTTGTAGCGTCAGACCTACGGCAGCCACTGCAATGCCCCGTAGGGCGAACCCATACCTGTACAGACTATCTACAGTATGTCAGAGGATTGTATGGCCTGGGTCTCAAAGATGGCAATTAATCTTCGAGACTATAATACCCGGTGTGGTGTCACCGCCCATTTATGCCTTCTATGGAGGTATTAGGGCGGCAATCTCATAGGGCAGTCATAGGGTCTTGCGACACTGTCAAGGAAAACGGTGAAAGAACGCCTTCACTGCCTCACCAGGAAACAACGATCACATATCGCGATTGCTTAAGAATGGCGGAATCGAGACGCCTGAACGGAGCCGGACTCACCAGACTGCCACAGACGACTCCATACTTTCACCACTTGGAGAGCGACCGAAACTGGAGGCCATTTCTTTGGCAACCCTTTTATGTATTTTACATATTAATCAGTAAAATCGACTGGATTATATTATATGATAACTGGAAGTGGTAACATTGATAATGCCGCCATTATAAACGATGATTAGCAACTGGAAGAGGTTAACGAATTAAAAACATATGGTAGCCACTACCAGAGAAAATGCAACTATTGATCTCGAGGTTAAACGCAGGGTAGGGTCAACGAGTACAATAGCTAAAATGGCCAACATCTGGAAAACGCTAATGGTAAACAGCATTCTAGTCTATATGCCTGTGAAAGCCCGATTATTAAGAACAAAGTAAGGAAGCGGATAGATTATTATGAAAGAGGAGGACGCTAATAAGGCAGACCGATACGAATGTCGGAAGATGATGTCAAGGAATGGACGGGTCACAACGGCGAGAAGATTTGTCACCTAGCAGAAGACAGAAAGGGTTGTTGAAGAGCTGTCAAGAACTGGTAGAAATTGATTGATTGACATTAAATAAACACACTGGCTCTGTTTCCCCAGATAACTGAGTTCAATACAGTGAAATAAAACCTCGATGTGTGATTCGTCTGGTTGCAAATACAACCTATAGCACTGCGATCAAACTCAACGATGACATGTGAGCGAATCTCATTGACAATATTCACACCAAGATAATCGATGCTTAGAGGTGTCTGCCGGTACATCAGATATCTTAAATGGCCCCACATCTAAAAAAAAAAACTCTGCGATGTCTGGTGATCGTAATAGCCACGAAAATCAGTCATATGAAAATGCCCGACCACATTTTGCTTGATTTATAAGAAATATTTTAGGACGCTCTGTATAAACGATCTGTATAAGTTAGAATAGACTTTTCATTTTATTCCTAACAAAAATGGGTCTTTTGAAAATGATCTGATCAGAAGTCATTTCTATGCACGGTATCCGATTCTTACCTCCCTAAGGCTCAACTATAGTCATGGTAAAGCAAACTCACGTGTTTTCACAATGATGTAAACGGTTTGACGAACACCGTTGACCTCGCAGGCGTATTCGCCCCCTTGGCTAATAGAGATGTTCTTGATCATAAGAACTGCCGCGCTAGCATGGTTTTGTCGTTTAAAATTTGTTTGGGTATACGGTTCAATAATTGACTGTTTGTCGTAGAAAAATGTCACCTGAAATAAAAACAGCACTTTGTGGCAAAATATGGGACAATGCTATCTATACATAACCGCTGAATTTGAAGCGTAGACTGGATTTATAATAATTACGTAAATTGAATAGCTTATTTTGACGCCAGTGACATAGTTTGAAAGACGTTTAATTAGCATTAAATTTACGCCAGTTTATGTCGGTTCGTAAAAGTATGGCTACGCCGACGTAATATAACGTCAAATATATATATATATATTTATAGACGTAATTGTACGGCATATTTCCCATAAATTTAATTCAATTACAGTATTTGTAATGTGGTAACTGATACTATAAAAGTTGTCGTCACACATACAGGGAATGCATCGAATAATATGTTCTCACAGATTCCGGGATATTAGTAATATTGATATATTTACTATGAAATAATTAAATATTACAGTGTATAAAATTAATATATGCAGTATTTTTAAACGTAATTGCTATACATCGAAAATAATCAATGCGGTCGCATTATACGCTAAATATGTAAACATACACATAGTTGATTTCAGTAGTGTAGAGAAAAGTTTACGTATTTTACGTAACAGTCAGTATAAATTGAATAAAATAAGAAGCTTCGCCTCTAAAAAATTAAATGATATAAAATAGAATAATTAGTATTAGATTCAGTTTGAGTTGTGGTTCAGTTAAATTTATGTACGTAGTCTGTCTCAAGATTAAAAAATCCCAGGCCGAAGGTCGAAACTGTGCTGCCTGGGTGAGAGCCAGGAATCCTAACCACTATAGACCATCGAGGAGATGAAAGTTTGTGCTGTTACATACCGTTAAAACAATTGACAATGCTGTCTATAATGATAATGATAATTTTCCATATGCCAATATTATCGACATATAGAATTTATGATTTTGAAATATAATCATTACTATAGTCAAATAGTTTGATCTTTGAAATTAAAAAGTTTAAGAAAACAATTGTTATTAAATATAAATGTAATGAACTACTGTGGCTGTGATTATATATTGAGGTTACAAAAGTAATTTATTCTACTCGGAACAAAAATAAAATATGTGATGTACTATATTAATTGGAGTAGGCCTACGTTTAAAATAAAATTAGGTCTAACAATCTGTTTACCATGATCATAAGATATGACTGCAATAATAAAAAATAAAGTACATTATTGTCTTTATGAAGTCATTTTGCAAAACAACGTATGACTACGTACTCGGCAGTCATTTTGTTGAACACAGCTATTTAGCCGTAAAAATTACGTCTTTTGTCTTTGTAGTGTGGATAAATGCAAAAATGGAAAATTGATCCTCGATCCACTCTAATTGATAAGTTTAGTGACTTTTGTGAATTCTGGCAACTATTTTACTGCGCTTTAACCGGCACTGATTCCGTAGTCTGAGTGACCGAGATTGTATTCCTCTTCCAATAATTGTTACCGACATCGCATCCTTCCACTAATTCACACACAGTACGTACGTCTTCTCCCCTGCAAGTCATCCGTCCAATATATTTCCACTCTATACCTCTCTTATTAATCGTGAAAGGTTTACAATATCCTGAGTGACGGTCCAACTCGCGAGGCTATAGAAAGTTGAGGACATGACCACCAGTGTAATTATGGCTCGTACCTGCGTCGCTTATTTTGCAAGATATCTCTACTGGATTTAGGCTATAGGTAAATGTAGAAAATAAAAACTTATCATAAGCTAAATTCGTTCATTAATAAAATTATTGATGGAAATGTAATGCATTGCAGTAATGTTTAGGCTTCTAGTCGAATAAAAAACGAACATAATATCCTTGGAATGCAAAATATAGAGTAAAAATCAATTGTGTCTCCTCCTATAAGCTATCAATCAAAGAAAACAATTAGGTCATTTGACAGTCATTTGGGATAAAATATGCTGCTAATTACGAAGTTTTGCAAAATATTCATATAATACACTATACCACGGATACTATGCACAAGTAGTATGCTGATAACGATGATAAAATATTAAATTGGTGAGAATTGCACCATTTGCACGTATCATCGATACGAGCTTGCGCAAAATAGTCAACCGCATCAAAAGCTGAGTAGCGCGGAGAACGAGGGCATACACTGTTATGTTGTCCATCTGTTTATAGAGTATACAGTAGGTCACCTAAACAGCGTACTATCAAATGCGATATACTGTAGAGTAATTAGACTTTATTATTTTCCCACTTATTTCATCACTTCGGAAGCTACAGACAACTCGCATGCACGAACTATCTTGTTTCAGAAAAAAAGTGTAGGATTTTGAGAAATTTTAATGTGTTGTTGTTGTCATATATTCTGATTCTCTAGACAACTGCAATCAACAATGATGAAGAAATCAGGGTTGGAGGTCAGCTGTTAAAGGATATCAGGGTCGCCGATGACCAGGTAATGCTAGTAAACTTAAACAGAATAATATCAAGTAAAGGTGAGCTGCTCATAAAGAATGGATTAGGTGAAGTAACGATAGACCAAGTGGAAACTGAACTACTGTAATGATTAAAAGTCTCAACAGGGCACACTGCAATTAAAGAAACGTAATTTTGCAGATAATTAGCCGTTTTTCCTAGAATATTTTTATAAAAAATATACTACTTAGCAAGTAGAATGCGGTATTAAATGTAATAATCATAGAAATCGGATTGCGCAGAACAGCTATTTTATTAATTTTAATTTTAATTTTAAATTAATAATTAAAATAGCTGTGCCGCGCAATCCGATTTCTATGGTAATAATGTATTTTATTATTGATAGTACAGTCAATTTAAGTGTGATGTTTCACGGGGGTTATTATTGTGCCTTGTAACGAACAATCTAATCAGTATTTCGTTTTTTCCAGAGGCAGGAGTCAGGACCGGGGACTTCGCTTTTACGAAGGTAACTAAATTGACGTAGAATAACGACTTATTGAACGATCTTTATAAAAATGCGTCATTTACGTATTGAGACGTCAATATATGAAATCTAACTTCCAGTCCACAAGGAAGAAATTCGTCAATAGCTGTTATGGAGCAGTCTGCTGTATGGAACCACATAATTGTATACAGAACAAGAAAAATGAGATATGAAAATGATCAAGGTATTAAATAATATTGCAGATGTTTTGTAGAGACAAGGTGACAAACGAGGAGATCCACCACAGAGTAGGAGAAAGGAAAGATTTGAAGGACGCGTTGATCTGATGAAAGAAGGCATGGCTTGCACACATAGTCAGAGAACAGGAATTGGGCGAATACCTTACCAATGTAAACGAATAAGCAATGGGATGATAAAAAAGCTCGACAAAAACCAAGAAAAAAAGGAGTTTGTCAGAACTAACAATTAGACTCCGACTTGACTATGCAGAAAAAAACGTCAAGCAGTGAGAAGGCTGTGTAGAATGTGTATTCCGTAAGGTGGATACCTGCCTAGAAAGCCAGAACATTAGATGAAGCCGATGCTGATGTAGAAGTCAGAGCATTAGATGAAGCCGATGATGATGTAGAAGTCAGAACATTAGATGAAGCCGATGATGACGTAGAAGTCAGAACATTAGATGAAGCCGATGATGATGTAGAAGTCAGAACATTAGATGAAGCCGATGATGATGTAGAAGTCAGAACATTAGATGAAGCCGATGATGATCTACTGTAGAAGTCAGAACATTAGATGAAGCAGATGATGATGTAGAAGTCAGAACATTAGATGAAGCCGATGATGATGATGTAGAAGTCAGACCATTATATGAAGTCGATGATGATGTAGACAGTTAGATGATACTGATGATAATCTAGAAATCAGAGCATTATGAAGCCGATGATGATGTAGAAAGTCAGATGATACTGATGATAATCTAAAAGTCAGAACATTAGATGAAGCCGATGATGATCTAGAAGTCAGAACACCAGATGATACTGATGATGATCTAGAAGTCAGAACACCAGATGATACTGATGATGATCTAGAAGTCAGAACATTAGATGAAGACAATGATATTCTAGGAGTCAGAACATTATATGAAGACGATGATTATCTAGAAGTCAAAACATTAGATGGAGCCGATGATGATCTAGACGTCAGAACGCTAGATGAAGCCGAGGATGATCTAGAAATCAGAGCATTAGATGAAGCCGATGATGATGTAGAAAGCCAGATGATACTGATGATGAACTATAAGCCAGAACATTAGATGAAACCAATGATGATCTAGAAGTCAGAACGCTAGATGATAATAATGATGATCTAGACGCCAGAACATTAGATAAAGCCAATGATGATCTAGAAGTCAGAACATTAGATGAAACCACTGATGATCTACAGTAGAAATTAGAATGCTAGATGATAATAACAATGATCTACACGCCAAAACATTAGATAAAGCAGATGATGATCTAGAAGTCATAACGTTAGATGAAAACAATGATGATCTTGAAGTGAGAACGCTAGATGATAATAATGATGATCTAGAAGTCAGAATATTAGATAAAGTCAATGATATTCTAGAAGTCAGAACATTAGATGAAACCAATGATGAGCTTGAAGTGAGAACGCTAGATGAAATATAATGATGATCTAGACGCCAGAACATTAGATAAAACCGATGATGATCTAGAAGTCAGAACGCTAGATGATGCTGCTGACTATTATTACATCTGTCACTTACTTCTTCCGACTCTCCAACTGGCAGACCATCTTCATCTTCTGGTATATTGCAGTGTATCTCCCTGTCGTCGCCTTCGTATACATTCATGTAAGTAATACTCGGCATCATGGCTGTAAAGGCAGGGCAACAGAAAGACAATAAGAATTGAAATGTTTTCTTTATCCGCCGTGACTGTCCACACCGCACATTCTTAATTTATTTATTTTCATTAATCCGAACGAGAATGGTGCGAGATGAATAATAATTCAGCAGGGTTCATCGGAGACCACAAAAGTGTGAACAAATAGATTAATATAATAAAAATCCACATATATTCAATGTGTTAGTCATACGAATATACAATTCACACAGAAGCGAATCACCACAAACGTAGTTACAAATCATGGCAAGCAATTTAATGTATTATTCGGACTCCTGCACTATTTCAAATGTACCACAGGCCGAAAGGGAGAGAAAAAGCGAACCACACATTTTTTTATTTTTTGTACTATATTTTTTCCGATACACCTTTGAAAGGCGTATTGGGTCTAAAGTAAATCAAATTCAATGCGAAGATCAAATAAAAACGATGTTTCCGAGTATGAAATTCACAATTGTGCTGTGAAAAAATATGCTTAGCTCGTATACTTCTAACGATGAAAAGAAGTTTTACTGTAGTTGAGGTGAGTACAGAGTTAGTCTGATGCTTTATTGAACTCCATAATAACCAGATCTTTTGCCATTTTGCACTGCTTTCAGATCGAGGCAAACCATATACCGTCGCTTTTGTTTTAATATTAATATGTATTTAATCCTGAAATCGTCCTTCAATGATTGTTTTCATTATGTCATGTTAAAACCATTGGTGAGAAATTCACGTCGTTTAGTAAAGGCTTGCTTAGCCATGGCAATTCGTGTTTTTATTTCCTCATGGCTTCTACCATTTGCCATTTGATGTGATAATTGCTTTACACTACTTATATATCTTTATTTTCAATTTATTTTGCAGCTGTGCTATTCAGTTTGACCAATAGTGTTTCTAGTCCATTTTCTGTACCTGCAGTCAATGATTGATCATCTGCGAATCTTATATCTTTGATGTGTCCACCCCCTACTTTCATTCCTTCTTCTATATGATCCACTACTTCAATAATCATTTTTGTCTGTATACCGGTACTGTATATTGAGACTAACAGTGGGGAAAGAAGACATCCTTGTCGTACTCCTTGTCCAATCACAGTTGGTTCTGATTGTTTATTTTCTATCCTGATGGTAGCAGGTATGTAGATTCATATATACAGTAGATCTTGAATAAGTCATCAATACATCCATTCTATCCCGATAAGTCTGAGTGTAGGTATCCATTAGGATTTTCCAGTTGACTCGGTCGAACGCTTTCTAGAAGACTATATACAGTACAGTCATATACAGTACAGTACAACTGTAGAAGATTATCAAATTACTATCAGTGTCATTAGTGTTCGTACAGCTCCTCTTGTACTACAATCCTTCTTGAAGCTAAATTGATTTCATCCTATATAGTTACTTGATTTGGCTTCTATTCTTCTGGTTAGGAGACGTAACATTAAGTTTCGATATGGAGGATATGAGAATGATAGTAGGATGCTCACTACATTCTTTGATGACTATAAACAATATGATTGATATTCAAATTGTGCTCGTCCGAATGCACATGTACAGTCGATTCGACATATCGCATCTTGTAGCGATTCTTGCACCATACACGCATAGCGTCATTCTCTAAAAAGAACTCTTCCTTCCCGACTTCTCTAACAAGATTGTTGTACGCGTCTTGTTCACGCCGCAGACATAGAAGGCTGGTAACTCGCAATCTATCCCTTTTTGTTATCAGATAAGAAACAACACAAAATAAAAAATAATTCTTCATCGTCTAACACCAAGTGACGTAAAATTGATGGAATCGGCGCCATGTCCGCATTAGAAAGAATCAACTGATACAAATGGAATGCTCCCATCCGCATCTGCAGTGGCATGAATGGGTTGCTACATTTACGTTAAATAAAAAATAGAATCAAGATTATACCAAACATCTAATGGCAACCGGTTTCAGCCGATCAAAGTCATTATCAAGTGACATCAAGAGTCGAATGGATCAACCCGAACTGGTGTTCATTCTACGAGCACAAAAGAGGCCAGTGTGTAATCTACACGTAAAGTATCTCCTAGATTTTATGCCATACTCGGGGGATAAACACCAGTTCAGGTTGATCCACTCGACATCTGATAGCTTGGAGATCCATGAGGCGGTGGAGATCAGAGTTCCGAGCCCATCCTTCAAGGCTCATTGAACTAATAACGCTGCTTTCTTTCTTAAAATTTTCTTCTAGCTGTTTTAATATTTTTCTCCGTGTTAATTACTGCCTTCTTGTCTATAATGACATTGTGTCCGCATTATTTAAAATGTTCACTTGGCAATCAGTGTTGAACGGTCGAAACCGATTGTCATTACATTGTTGGTATAAGCTTGGTTCACCTATTTTATCTTTCGTATACTTTTACAAGTTCAGATGCCATTATTATCCGTAAAAAATAGAGATGCACAGCGTATATGCTCTTCCAGTTTTTTTCCGGTGTGGTGTACTCTCTTTTCCATGGATCCAGTATCACTACTCATTTCACAATTGATGCGAAATTGTGCATAAATCAAGCGGAGTCTTTTCGGGAAAGCTGAATACTGTGACTTTTCAGAGCACCCTATTTGTTGCCTCAGTCCTTAAAAATTACCTCAACCTGGACGTCAAAATTTGCAAAACCTTTACTTCTAAAACATATACATAGTTCAACTAGACATGTAAAATTTTACATTCTAAAAAAACGTATTTCCACATTGTTATTCTGCTTCCAATTACTTTGCCGCCATATTAAATTGAATGGCGTAATATTTTGAAAAACCAGCCGATGTTTCAACCAAACAAACTAAATAATTAGAGAATAACATTTTGATCAAATATATTCCCATTCTTGCAACAGGCGTGCATTAACAAGCTGTAAAAATCTTTGGGCCTCTCATTATGCAGTACAGATATTCGATTATTGCAATACATTGTACTAGGCCGCCAAACAAAGCAAACTTACCAATAGAAAGTCCGTTAATATACAGTATATCCATATAGCAAATAAGTCCTATTGATTAAAGTCAATGCTTTTTAATGGTTGCGCAATACAAGAATCAGCAATTTACATAACTTGGGCGTTCATTGCAGAAGAAGCTTGCCGCGTAATATTTCAAATAAAATGGGAGGGAATACGTGCGTCAATAACCAGATAGCACATAATTTGTAATAATGTGGTACCATTACGACCGCTCACGTCGTGGCAGAAAATGTCCACTCCCCATTTAATGTTCTATTATAATTAGTGCTGGCTGTATGGAGAGAGCGGTAAATATTTATATTAGTTAATTTGCCCCGAGTAGTATGCTAAGTTTTCTAATTGTATTATTGCAAAAAATAATCGAAAATAGAACCATAAATGTGTTACGAAACGTCTACAGTGCGACTATAGAATAATTAGTCTATCCAGTTTTAGGCGCAAGTATTTCCTCCGATATGCAGTATATGAGGTTACTCTGGTCGGCTGACCTTTACCAACAGCTTGCGACCCAGTATCCCTTTTCCGTATAGTGCCTAGATAATATTTAAGGGAGAAACCAACACACATTTTAACGCGAATTTAGCACATATTTACACATATTTTGTTTGGATTGGGATAAGTAGTAAACAACATATTTGGTCTCAGAATATAGCCTTGTAGTATGCCTCGACTGAATCAATCATGGCAATATTTAGTCAGAAGCGGAACGCCTTACCTCCTCTACCTTGTGGTTCCGGAGACAGTGCTGAAATAAATCAATTGAATCAATGAACATGCAGGCCAATATTATACAACTTTTCCAGATACACTTTCGAATGATTGCTAAAAATAAAATAGTATCGTAGTTAACGTATCAAGATTAATGGATTAATTAACGGATTAATTATATAAAAAGCTCAATATCATGGATATCCCCAACAATAGAGTTTTGAAGGGAAACTGCGTCAGAGAAGTAGTCATTTGAACAACGAGATAACATTTAAAAAACACCTGGAAAATTGCATCTCTAAAATGGAATCGTCGACGGTTGTCTTGATGATGTAATTCCAGTTGTGAAGTGGAGGGTATTTTTTTTAGTTTCTATTACTTTATTGTATTTGCGTCGTATACCCAGTAAACATATCACTACACCACTGTGGTAATTCTTGGTCAAAAGAACGCGCAGCGCCCTGACTAGTCAGAGGATATGGACAGAACAGAAAGCAAACATGTGTGGAGAGAGACAAAAGAAAAATAAATCTCGGAATAGAGTGAGAGGGGAGAGAGAGAAGTAGAAAGAAGAAGTAGAGAAGAGATAAAAGAAGAAAGAGTTGAAAAACCAAAGCCGTAGCCAGTCACAAGGAACGCAACAATTTGTTTGTCGCAGATCACCCTTCACGAGAAGACTAAATGTGGTGTGGATCTGTCTTTGATAATATATCAAACCACACGACAAATTGCCTAAAGTTGACTTCTTCGGTACCCGAGATAATGTGTAATTACATTCAGTCGACCACTTCGTGATTTTCTTGCGTAACTTTCCGTTTCTTCAATGCGTTTCAATGTGTTCCCTATGCAGCCATGACTTACTCCGAAATGTGGTGTATTAACAGTAATTGTCATATCTTCTTCCCTCAGAATTGAAGTTTGAGCTCTCATTTCTTCTTTATTCAGTTCATTTGTTTTTACCATATTTAAAATTTGAATTCCGGCTTACTAAATTACAAAATATGACTTCGTATATAGTGAGGAGTTGAAATTTAATCTGCCATATATATATATATATATATATATATATATATATCAATTAATTCAGATCGACAACCAATATATAGATGTCCATATACACTTACGAATCTGTTCACTCTTTGGAGTTTCGATTTCTACCACACTCTCGTACACCTTATCTCGGCCACCTCCAGTGGTCAGCTCGTACACCCGGCACATATATCTCCCGGGCTCGTTCTCGTTGGTGATTTGGAGAGAGGGCGTTCTGGCGATCACCTGCCCGTCGTAAGACCACTCGTACGCCAGGTTCTCTTGCGGACTCACGTAGCCGCAGCTAAGTTGAGGACCGCCGCTGCTACGAAGGGAAGAAGGACTCGGAGTTGTCGACATCATATCGTTGTCCTCGAGGCTTCCACTAAGGTCGAATTCTGGATGATGGATGATATTTAGATAGAAAACCATATATATATTCGACATAATTGAAAATCATAAACTTAATCAAATTCATGAAGAAGAATACAACTATAAGATAAGGAATACTAGCAGTGGGTACCCACGTTGCTGGGCAATAGAATAGGGCACATGCCTAACCCTAACCTTAACCCTACCCTAGTCCGGTCCCCCATTTTCGGAGGTGCCCTGCAACTTTTGTTTTATGCAATTTTCTGTAGGAGGCTAATCTTCTGCCCAAAACGGCCCTTTCACACCGTGTTTAGC
>JAUYWV010115805.1:0-12140 GCA_032274565.1 Nematoplana nigrocapitula
GTAGCGCTCCCTAATTTAATGGCTAAGTACTACGATGCTTCATCATGTAATGAATGTATAAACTTCGTACTATAGTCTGTTATAATTAAAAAAGAAACCATTATTTCTTTACGACCGATCATTATATTGTTCATCCTAGAAATACACTTTTCAAGTTAAAATAATGTTAAATCCCCGGTTTACTACTTGTAAGTAGTCTGATGAGAAAATAAGGAAATTCCAAGTGACCTCGAGCTATTTATGACGTACTCCGCTTTGATTGGCTCCAGATTTCGCATCTGATGAAACCATTCGATTTTTTTTCTTCATTACCTATTCATCGATACTACTTTCGAGTTCATATTAGTAGTATAAAGTATTTAATTCATTTTAAAATAGATATCGATCGAAAATCACTGATCAGATTTTGCATCACTTGATTTGCATCATCAATATTTTTCCAACAATATATAAACTTCGTACTATAGTCTGTTCGAATGCAAAGATAATGGAATTAAAGAAACCATTATTTTGTTTACGGTACTCGATTTAACTCATCAATAACAATGTATAAACTTCGTGCTATAGTCTGTTCGAAAGAAACCATTCTAGAAATTCACTGTTCAAGTGAAAATAACGTTAAATCCCCGATTTACTACTTCTAAGTAGTCTCATGGAAAAAAAAAATTTCCATGTGACCTTGAGATTTCCACGTGACTATAACACATTACTTGCACACGACATTGACGTACTACGCTCTGATTGGCCATTGCTATTTTCAGGATAAAATAACGTTAAATCCCCAGGTTACTACTTGTAAGTAGTCTGATGAAAAAATAAGGAAATTTCACGTGACCTTGAGATTACCACGTGACTATAGCACATGACCTTGACGTACTACGCTCTGATTGGCCGTTGCCAAGGGAATTCCCATGGTTGCTAAGGGGAATTCCCAAAATCTATTTTTAGGTGAGTTAGATCCAACTAAACTCCTACTACTGTCATCGAGCCAAAATATTCTCTTTAGTGCTAACTGCGTTTTCTGGTATGTTCTGATCAACTGGTTCAGAAACATGATTTTATTTTCCCAAAGTTATTAACATATTGACAGTTTCACAGTCAGTATGACATCACCCGCATTAAAAAGCGTTTTGAATGCACGATAACGTACTGACATCTTAATTGCAATAAACAATAAAGCATCCTTGGCCATCAGATACTACTGAAATGCCTAACAGTCAGTAGTATATGCCTTCTTTGATTATTTATGTTTTTTGTGTTCGCTTTCATATGATCCACATGCACGTTAATGATCGATTTACTTTGTAAATAAAATTGATCTTTTTCTGCGTTATTTTCGCATTTGATCCCATGCTTGTACGACCTTAAAACGGCATCTAAAGCAGCGTGACCATACACCAATAAAGTCGAGCAGGCTCTGAAAGCCGCATTTTTCTGAAAAGCGTGGCCGTCAGAAAAAAGCAAATACATTATGCGCTAACGACGCTGCTACGAGTATTTCACCTTGCGGTTTACAGACGCCTATATAGGGATGTATAGTCAGGAAATTAAGGGAGAAAAGTGGCTTGAGTCACTTTCTGGTATTTGGTGTTTGTTCGGTTCACAACACAAACCCAAGTACTTTCTCTCAGAGATTCCAGCACTATACGTGCGACCCGTAGACTCGGCAGAAGATGTTTTTGAGGAGACCTATATACGGTTTAAAATTATCTGAAATCGTTTAGTCCCTTTGTATAGCACTATAATGTCATCGATTTTACTGATTTTCCAATGTCGCGAGGAGGCGGCTGCCGATTTGTAAAGGAAAGACATTTCGCTGGGCAAGGAATCCACTTGTAAACTCCCAAAGACGAACAATTGACACTGGACAAAATGTTAATAAAATCTTATCCTGGGTTATTATGGTTACTTTACCAGTTTTATTTTCAAATTGAACCGTACAAGCACTCCTCGATAAGGATGCTTTATGGTTCCGTTCACTTTTTATCACCAGAAATCTGAAAGATCGATGTCTACTTGAAGAAGTTGATACCGGGTCCCCGCTATATTTTCTCCACAATTATGCAGCATGAATTTTCCATTATTTCATTGAGAAAAATCTATAAATTATAATCTTTCTTAATGATGTATCTCTCCATCCATTTTTCTTAACTGAAAACCAAAAAGGCATAGAATAAGTTGCAAGCGCTATAGGAAAGTTCCTGTAAACTGCGCCGGAGTGGTTTCTCTATGTTTTTTTGCATACTCTATGGGCCACTGAGTGAAAAGGGCACCATCTGTCATATGTTGCACCATTCTAAGAATAGGCTAAGCATTTCCTGTGAGACACGCTGTGTCGAAGTAGATCCTGCTAGAGTCGTCTGGTTAGACATAAACTGTGTTAATTGATGTCAGCAGGCGTTTGTTGAGAGCACTGCCGTCCGAGTTTGACAGCGCTGAACAACTCCGCACTTCTAGTGATCCTCACTGATCTCGGCTCCGTGTGCAACCCAGATGCCACGCATATTTCGACACTTGATCTTTGGGAGGATTCTGCCAGCGCAGGTCCTTATTTATTGGAATTTATCGTGTCTTGCAATCTGACGACGACGCATTATATAAACTCAATTGACGCTGTGAAGTTTTTATGGTTCAAAGGGCAAAACGTTTAATCTATGGCGAGGAAATAGCAAGATTGACGTCGAGGCAGATGTAATCTTTTCCCTTTGCTGTTTTCTACAATATAACTCCTTCTGGTTTTTATGTTTCTATTTTGCGTCCTGGTATGACATATGTAATGACATTCTAACGAATGCAACTGGATCCACACTCCAGAAGTGTTTTCTCAACCAACTCAAGACTGTTAACCTTTGTCTACCCCGGAGCGCAACGTCCTTCCATTTTCCACATACCACCACCACCTCCAGCCCATCTCACCGCATAACATGCTCAAAAATCTACCCTGTCCCTCAACACGCAAAGTCGGTTGACACCCTCCCGTTGCTGAATGCGTTCAGTCTTGACCCTTACTTTCCACGAGACCTTCGAATCCTCCACCTGAAACCAGATTTCTGTAGCCCAATTCTCCTTTTATGTTAATTGTCGCAATCAATTTGCATTGGATGTAACAACACTGCGCATATTCTGCTGTCATCGCTTCTCCCACAAAACCAAGACAAGGTGTTAGTGGCGAGCGTCATGGCGTCATTTGTATGTGACAATGCTCCAAGTCATGCAATGTGCACAGAAGGTTTGAAGAATGTCTTGGTAGCCACCCCGCTCTGTAAATTGTTCGACTTGGGCATTAGTCACCTGTCTAAAATACTGTACGTTGAGCCGGGTTGAGGAGGTCGTTTAGAGTAAAATGAAGTTAACAGTGAAAAGGAGAATCCGAGCCAAAGAAGTGAATTCCCCGCAAGTGGATTTTCATATAATTTTGATATCTAATTATGAAAAGATTACAAATGTTCATTTTGAAATGCGTGAAAATAATATGGAAAATCTCTAAATTTATCTGTAATTATCCTAAAATGCTTCGGAAATCCTTGAAACAGACCTTTATGTGACGAGATTTTCTTCTGTTGACACAGAATTGGTAAAGCAAGGTACCGAGCCGAGATTGCCGCAGGGAGACATGAAAGAGCGAGAGAGATATTGATGTTCACACTTGTTTAGAATGAGCAAAGCCATTTGCAGATATAGTTGAGATTAACTATCGCTCTCATCCGCTGTGCTCCCACCTATCTTGGCATTTGGGTGAAGACTTCTCGTGTATTCAGCTTCGCAAACAATTTTATGTCATTTTTACAACAATGGGAGAATTTACTTTTGTGTACTTTCATTTTTATTACCGTACTTACTGCTCGTGTCGTCTGTAAGAGTGGAAATTGATTCATTATCCTGTGTATTTAATTTGACCAAAAAACGACTGGAAAACCATCCGGGCGATATGGCATAAAAATCAATGCAGTGAAAACAAAAACAATTAACAGTTGAACTATGGTAGAAAACTTCATGTACCTGGAATCAACAATAAGGGAGAATATGAGCAGTAGAAGTGAGATCGACACAAGAATTGAACTAGCTTAGCTTTGGAATTCGAGAAGTGTTAAATTGTCCGCTAATATTAAACTAATTAAGGCCTTGGTTAATCCGGTGCTTTTATACGGATATGACAGATCGACCTTAGACAATAAATCAACAACAGGTTTTTAAGTTTTCGAGATGAAGACCTACTGAAGACTCCTCGACATCACTTGGAAGCAAAGACAGACAAATGATTATTTTTTGCAAAAGTTCACAGAAGAAATTCAGGGGAACAGTGATAACAGCCATCAAAATAAGAAAACTGAAGTTCTTTGATCACCAATTTTTTTGGGATGATACATGTTGTGGAAGGAAATGAAGTCCATGAAGAAAGTGGTGTGATGCATTGAAAGAATGGACACAGTCTGAAATCCCGTTGTGACAGAGCGAATAACAGATATGGACGGAGTGGTGATGTCGATGCATGGGTGACCTACAGCCTACAACGGAAGAAAAACGTATTTAATTTACAACCTAGACGAGGTAACCAAGAAAGGAGTCATACAGGATATATGCAAGGCAGATAAAAAATGTCATTGAGAAGCGAAGCATCAGGCATGGGGTTGGAGAGGATTTCGAAGTACAAATGGGCGTCAACATCAAGACTCAGCTTCAGCTCCAAACCCAATTTTCCCTGGGTCACGACTCACGAGTATGGACAGTATGTATATGTGTTTTTTTCTTCCTGTTTTTGAGTGCCCTTCTGCACTTATACCAAACTATTCTCCCACGTTAGACAAAAGTCGATTAAGCCTGAAGCACAACTTTGAGGAATTGTTCGTCAATTGATTTGTATTCGTTATCATTTCGCGCTTTCTGTTTGTGAGTGTACAGTTCACAAGAAAATCAAAAGCAGCGGCATGATTCCGATCAATGCAAGCAAGCCCATCCGAGTCTTCACTCTCAGTTATTTCGTTGTGAATAAAACCAGATTTCCGTCAGTATTCTCAAGTTCTTCTTTCATTTACTTATATTCTACACAAAGTGACTGAAAACTTTCGTCACTAATTCAGCGACAAAAGAATACGGCGGGCGGGGGGGGGGGAAATCGGGAAAATACAAAAAACATCTATAGGACGAGCTTTCGAGCAACTTTGAGATTCACTGTCGGACCTCCTAAACGATCGATAAAATATGCCTCTATCAAACCAGCTTCCAGAGGTCTCAATTTATCTGTAAAGTCGACCGTGAAATCAGCAATGCTCATGTTTCAATACAGTGTGTGTGACCTTCGCATGTTAAGTCAAAGCTTGAATTTTGAAGGGAAAACTTGTTTTATGTTGATTGTATCTAATAATGAAATGCCGGCTATAGTTTGTCCTGTGTGAAATTTACTACAGGGGATAGATGCGAACTCGCGAACTCAAGACCATCGCACATGTCACACACAGCCAATGTGCTTATTGCTGTAGTTTTTAAAGTCATTCGTTAGAAGACGTATTTATAAAGAATTGATTACTTGTGTGTAACAGCAAAGATATTCAAGGAATGAATTTGGGTGGTGTAAATGGTAGCAGCTTTCGTTGCGCGAATGGCGCTGCTTTATTGGCCGATTTTAAAGAGAAATTGGAGAAAATGATAAATACAACAGTGTCAGAAAAACCAACGAAAAGCCTGACTATCAGTGGAAAACACTCTTCCACTTCGATGTTCTCTAAAAAAAACTGCCAGATTCCAGTTTGTAGAATCACTGTGCAAGGAGAAGCATTAGACCAAGGGCGAGAACTGCAATGTCTTGGAATGGATCTGGTTGCAATCGTCAGGAGAGTGTAGGAGAGGGAGGAAGGCCACGTGATAGTCAACGTCAGAATCTGACACGGTATTTTGATTGATCGATAGATTTTATGATTTCAGACTTCTGCTGCATCATCGGAAACGACGATAAGCAGTATGTTATAAACAAGTTCTTGGCTTGTTCTCCGATAATTAATCTGTGCAATTAAAAACGATCGAAAATGGCTGACATCTGAACATTACGAACATCGCAAAGTAGAAATCTCTGCCTCAGTCAGATAAACCTGTGTGTATGAAATGGTTCTGACAGAAAATACCTTCTCAAGTGAATCTGCCTATAATAGTAATAGAAATGCTTATTCTGCGCGGAATGAACATGGGGCCACCAACAAGTATACTTTTACAATTTAAGAGTTAACGTTATTTTGTGCAATGGAACGTCACCTTTTTTCCATTTGCTCCTCCTACAAGATGCACATTGAGTGCTTGGCGCGAAAGTTCTGCGTCGACAGATGGTAGACACGATAAATTCTGATAAGGACGCCTCTTGGCAGAATGTTCCGCCAGATGGAGTACCGACATCACTTTGTTGTATGTGGGTCCATACGAGCTTCCGTGAGGGTAACACACACAACGTGGAGTTCCGTGATGTCAAAAAACTGATGGAAATTTCCTCAACAATCGATGATGCTAATTATTTAATTAACATAATTTATTATCTCACACGCTTAGAGAATGTAATGATATCACCTCGTTTTGAACTGAGTCTGGTTCTGCGTAGTTTTCAGCCTTCCACTGAATAGGTTTAGACCACCCAGTAAAATGTGTTCTTCACTGCATGCTGATGAGGTCTAACAAGATCGAAACAGCGCTGTGCAATCCCCCCGTACTACTGCCGGTTAGGTATATCAGTAGTATTTGAAAAAATACGATTTTCAACAAGACATCCACCAGCAGACCGCTTTCGGAGTAATTGCCCCTCGTCATTACTGTATAATATTTATTGGAACCCATACCCCACAGTGGACAACACTAGTCCACGAGATCGCTTGTCGAACATGCTGGTTGTATCAATATACTATCTGAATTTATAGTCGTGAATGAGGTACATATTCGTGGACTCAAAGCCTGCAGCAGATACAGAGGTATCTACACGTGCTTACAGCCATATTATACGGCTAAAACTAACACGTTCGAGAAGCGGACTCGTGACCTATAACTTGGTCTAGTACTTCGAAAAGTACTCCCGGTAAAGCTGCTTAATTGGGGCGTTCACTTGCTATAGCTATTTCCGCGTATATCTAGCCATATGAGATGGAATATTGTCTAATTGTTGACGAAGCATTGATTGGGTCCAAGAGCCGTTCTCTTCACATTCTCTGACATCCGGCATATGTTGCACCAGTTTAAGAATAGGCTAAGCATTTCCTGTGAGACACGCTGTGTCGAAGTACTGTTAGATCCTGCTAGAGTCGTCTGGTAAGGCATCAGCTGTCCTAATTGATGTCAGCAGGCGTCCGAGTTTGACAGCACCGAACAACTCCGCATCTCTCGTTATCCTCACTAAATCTCCGCACATTTTGTCACTCGATATTGTGGAGCGCTGTCCTTATTGGACTTTATCGTGTCTTGCAATCTGTCGACACTACTTTCTTTCGAAACTGAAGTGAAAATCTCCACGACGACGTACCATTGTTTGCTAATTCCATTCTTCACTCTGCAAAAATCATTTCTCGACTCTGAGTTGTAATTTTGTAAACTTTCTCTCGACTCTATTTTATCCCCTCTTTCTTTCCTCTTTAGTTCCCTCTTATCTCTCCCCTTTCCTCCGGGAGATCGCTGCGCTTGCGCGTCCTCCCTAGCGGGATATACAGCAACTTGAAAAATCGGTAGACGAAATGGTGTGAACAATATTCTTGTCGTCAGCGTACTTTTAGATAAAAAGCAGACATTTTTTCAGTGGAATTTTTTGTGTCTACCATTTGTCGACACAACTTATATTCGTAGTTGATGTAAAAAGCATCGTCTCCCGCTTACCTTAAATACTACTTACTTGAATTTACTCGACAAAATAGTTCCTGAGCTGCGCTGCTATTGGTGAATGTTTTGAAACGATTTGCAGTTTCCAGAGAGAGAGAGAGAGAGCACTGTCTCTACCAGACGTGTGTTGTGTTCTTCCTCCAGTGAATGGCATCGTCTCCTCGCAAGTCTCGCCCGGTGAGATCGTGTCCAGCTGTGACGAATGCGGAAGGAGCTTCGCCACCCCCAAGCAGGCCAAGGTACACAAGTTCAAGTCGCACATCGAGCCGCGCCAGAAGCAGTTGGACTATTGGAAGGATCGGGCGGATCAGAGGCGCCAGTTTGCACCTCCTGTTTGCCATCAGCACCCGCAGCGCGAGCAGCAGCAACGTCCCTACAGCAGCGGAGGAGCTGGTGGTCTTCCAGTTGCCACCTCCGCGAGCGGCACTCCTACCATTGGACAGGTGTTCAGCCTCCAGTCGTCCACTCCCAGCTGTTCGCCATCGATCTCGTCGGGCTCCGACCGAACTCCACCCAGTCAGGTATGAAGATCTTTCCTCCTCCACATAGATTCCATTCTGTAAGCCCGTACTCTTGGACAGGTCACTGAGACTCTGGTGATATGAAGGCATCGCCAGCCCCATCTTGTGGTGTGACGGTGCGGCGCTGCATTGCCTCAAAGGAGGAGGACGCATTCTCTGACCAAAACCTTTTCTCTTCTCTCTTTTATTCTCGCTCTCTTTCTTTCTTTCTTCTTTCTTCGTTTCAACTGCCTTGGTGGTCGAAGAAGGTGATCACGTATAATGCCGCCGTGTGAGATCGGATAACTTTGGTCTTGGTCTTGGAGGTCCGACCAGGAGAGTGTCACGCAATGCGTTGACACTTTAGTCCAAGTTCAAAGGCCAGATCTCATCCCCGGTCATCAGCGCAACTTCCGAGAATGGAATCTATGGTCTGGTTCCCCGTTGGGGAAAAGGTTTGTTGAGAAACAGCGATTATGTTCAATAAATGCAATGTGTTTCTTGTCCTCTTCATTTTTGTCTCCGTTTCTTCGCCTGACCCGCAGACCTCCCTCGGGCACTACTTGCAATGCCCCTACTGCGAGGACCGCTTTCACACTCTAGAATCACTGCTCACTCACAAGCGGACTGTCCATCCCAGCCCCTCGCATGTGGCCCTCGGAGGACGGGGCCATTCATCATCGACCAGTGACCAGAGCATCCCCAAACGCAAGTGGTCCAGAGATCCTCCACAACAACACCAACAACAACAGCAGCAGTTCCCACCGACTGCGCAGGTGCCAGGTAATTGACTACACCACATGAACCACACTTGAATAAATCGCATTTGTTGTGTTGGTCAGTATATTGTAGGTTTGAGTGCTGGGCAACAAATGCACAAAATTGTTGATAAGAGTTTAAATGGAATAACGATACACAAACAGATACATTATGTGCTAACAACGCTGGTATTTTGCCTTATTTACAGGCGCCTGTAAGGATGTAGTCAATAAATTAAGGGAGAAAAGTGGCTTAAGTCACCTGGTCATTGGAGGTTGTTCGCTTCACACAATAGTCAACAAGGAGAAAAGTGGCTTAAGTCACCTGGTCAGTGGAGGTTGTTCGCTTCACACAATAGTCAACGCCAACCCAAATGCATTCTCTTGAAGATTTCGTCACTACAGTAGACCTGACCCGGCAGAATATGTTTTGAAAAGACGTGCTCCCTCCAAAACGAAAAAGAACTATACGGTTTAAAATTATCTGGAATCCCTTGTAACTTGTTAGTATACTGGCTTGAAGCCAAGTATATAGTGTATGGTCCGGTAACACTCGGATACTAGGAACCAAATATTGTAGTGGTGATCATGAATATAATATTTAGAACTACCAAGTAGTGGATGCTAAAGAAGACTTTAAAAACTACAAAGAAGTTAGTGACGACGAAGATGTTGATTTTATTGAAAAGGTGATAATAATGAAAGTTCCTGATGATAAACATGACTGTAGCTGGTGATGTGATGAATATATTGATGACGGTGAAGCACTTTGTGATGATAAAGGCATTGAGGACTTTTAAAATAAACATATTGATAATGATGAATATTGATGGCGATGAAGCACTTGGGGATAAAGGTATTGAGGACTTGAAAAACATTGATGATGATGATGAAAATATTGATGGCGATGAAGCACTTGGGGATAAAGGTATTGAGGACTTGAAAAACATTGATGATGATGATGAAGTTATTGATTGTGATGAAGCACTTGGGGATAAAGGTATTGAGGACTTGAAAAACATTGATGATGATGATGATGAAGTTATTGATTGTGATGAAGCACTAGTGCATAAATGTATTGAGGATTTTAAAAATACATTAATGATGAAGTTATTGATTGTGATGAAGCACTTTGTGATTAAGGTATTGAGGACTTTAAAAACACATTGATGATGAAGTTATTGATTTTGATGAAGCACTTTGTGATAATGAAGATTTTGATGACGATTGAGTAGGTGGTGATAGTAACGATAGGGGCAACTGAGTTGTGACTGTGTTCATGCTGATATAATGCTTCTCCTTGTTCAGCGGGTTTCCCGGGGATGATGCGTTGCAACATCTGCGACCGTTTGTTCGCCACGACCAAAGCTCTGAAGATCCACCAGATGAAGACGCACATCGGTGGTGCACACAAGCTGATGAAGAACACTCCTCCGCTGATCATGGAGAAGAGACCGGTACCACCTTCGCCGTCCGGCATGGTCACCGGACTGCCAATGCCCCCCTCGTCAGCTGCAGACCCGGGGACAAAGGTAAGTTGGGGGATTTTGATACCTAAGTGGAGAACACCTTATTACAACAAAAATGTGCCCTTGTTTTATTTAGCAGTCATTTAAAAGTTGGCAAAATTAAATTAATCAATAATAAATTCAATTTTAAACATCATGTGACACAGCGGCGAGCAAAGTGATCACTTATATTGCATAGTCGTACTTGCAAATCATATATTAGCGAGCTGTAGCGTTAGTCATAGATTGGCAGTTTGTTTCTTTTGCGATAACGGCTAAACTAAATGTAGAGGTATCGAACCAGGATCTAAAGAGGTATATACTGTAAGTACAAAAAACCTGACCCTGAAGCTGAACGACGCACACAATAACCGCTCGAGAGATGGTGGCTGAAGGAACCAGCGGATGGCTCAACCTAATGGAATAAACTTCGCAGATTTACATTTACAGTTACAATTCGAAAAAACAGTTTCCTATTTTTATAGAAAGTTAACAATTTAATTAGTCAAAAGTGGACTGTTAAAAAATCACAGACGACAGTTCTGATGTCCAAAAGGCCAACATGCACGTAGGAAATTCTCTGACTCCGAAGGGTCTAATGTTCTTCTGTGTTGAGGTTTACTCCCATATCGGAGGGCTGAAATATTTTGAGAGATTACATAGGGCCAGTCAACTGCTAGAGAAACATTCAAGAGAGTCAGTGGTCCATTCGCAAGTGAACGAGAATACAAGAATTTACTTCCATTAACAAGTTGGTTGCGTCATTGACAATGCCCCTTGCCATAGTCGTTTGGATGGTAATATGTCTGAGCAAGGATTCGGTGTTGTTGTTAAAACTGTAACCCATTGACTGCTTTTGGTCATCCTTTAAAGCTTCCGGGAAGCTTCACAATCTTACAGGATCCTGGTTGCTGAAAGTTTTGTACGCACGAGAGTCTTCAGGTTTAAAAAACTGCTTTATAGTCTAAATTGCATTCAGAGTATCGCTATGTATTTCCCATGTCACAAAATTTTTCGCTCGACTTGAGAACGATGGAAAATATTAAGTAGGTTAGTGGTCATCTTGCTTAAAGTTTGACTCAATTTTTAAAAGGGGTATGAAATCAGATGTTGTAAATTATAGACCTATCTCTCTGTTGTCAACTTTCAATAATACATTTGAAATTGTTTTGCATAAGCAGCTAACTTCCTTCATTGAAACCGATAATATTGTATTCAATAAACAATTTGGATTTAGTAAATATCATAGTACAGTTGATGCACCTATATCCACTTGTGACTATATAGTTAAAAGCCTAAATAATAAATTGAAAGTACTTGACTTAAAAAAGGCTTTTGACAGTATTGATATAGAAATTCTTAGCCAAAAATATTGTTATTATGGAATCACTGGACCATTTGGCCAGTTATTAACTAGCTATTTAACAAATAGGAAAATATTCACAAAAATAGGTGACTAGTCATCTCAGTTATTACCTCTTAAATATGGTGTCCCTCAGGGCAGCGTCCTAGGCCCTCTTCTATATTTGATTTAT